>CATIWC010003237.1:0-262037 GCA_948472305.1 Vicia faba | reverse complement strand
TATGGTGAATAAATTTACTATCTAACCTCATTATATAGTTTTAATTATTATGACTTATATGAAATATTAGTCATAAATTAATATTCTTTTAACTTAGTTTCTTAGTGATGAAGTAACCTAAAATTTGGTGATGGATAAGAAGAATAATATTGAAATTGTTTACGTCTATTATACCGTAATACAATGTGAATATGGTGAATAAATATACTATCTAGCCTCATTATATAGTTTTAATTATTACAAACGTATATGAAATATATATCATTAATTAATAGTCTATTAACTTAGTTTCTTAGTGATGAAGTAACCTAAAATTTGGTGATGGATAAGAAGAGTAATATTGAAATTGTTTACATGTATTATACCATAATACAATGTAAATATGGTGAATAAATTTACTATTTAACCTCAATATATAATTTCAATTATTATGAACGTATATGAAATATATGTCATAAGTTAATAGTTTTTTAACTTAGTTTCTTAGTGATGAAGTAACCTAAACTTTGGTTATGGATAAGAAGAATAATATTGAAATTGTTTACATGTATTATACCATAATACAATGTGAATATGGTGAATAAATTTACTATCTAACCTCATTATGTAGTTTTAGTTATTACGAATGTATATAAAATATATGCCATTAACTAATAGTCTTTTAACTTAGTTTCTTAGTGATGAAGTAACGTAAAATTTGGTGATGGACAAGAAGAATAATATCGAAATTGTTTACATCTATTATACCATAATACAATGTGAATATGGTGCATAAATTTACTATCTAACCTCATTATATAGTTTTAATTATTATGAACGTATATGAAATATAAGTCATAAATTAATAGTCTTTTAACTTAGTTTCTTAGTGATTAAGTAACCTAAAATTTGGTGGTGGATAAGAAGAATAATATATAGAAATTGTTTAAATGTATTATACCATAATACAATGTGAATATGGTGAATAAATTTACTATCTAACCTCATTATATAGTTTTAACTATTACGAGCGTATATGAAATATATGTCATTGATTAATTGTCTTTTAACTTAGTTTCTTAGTGATGCTAAAATTTGATGATAGATAATAAGAATAATATCGAAATTGTTTACATCTATTATACCATAATACAATGTGAATATGGTGAATAAATATACAATCTAGCCTTATTATATAGTTTTAATTATTATGAACGTATATGAAATATATGTCATTAATTAATAGTCTTTTAACTTAGTTTCTTAGTGATGAAGTAACCTAAAATTTTGTGATGGATAAGAAGAATAATATTGAAATTGTTTACATCTATTATACCATAATATAATGTGAATATGGTGAATAAATTTACTATCTAACCTCATTATATAGTTTTAATTATTACGAACGTATATGAAATATAAGTCATAAATTAATAGTCTTTTAACTTAGTTTCTTAGTGATGAAGTAACCTAAAATTTGGTGATGGATAAGAAGAAGAATATTGAAATTGTTTACATGTATTATACCATAATACAATGTGAATATGGTGAATAAATTTACTATCTAACCTCATTATGTAGTTTTAGTTATTACGAATGTATATAAAATATATGTCATTAACTAAAAGTCTTTTAACTTAGTTTCTTAGTGATGAAGTAACCTAAAATTTGGTGATGGATAAGAAGAATAATATTGAAATTGTTTACACCTATTATACCATAATATAATGTGAATATGGTGAATAAATTTACTATCTAGCCTCATTATATAGTTTTAACTATTACGAGCGTATATGAAATATATGTCATTGATTAATAGTCTTTTAACTTTGTTTCTTAGTGATGAAGTAACCTAAACTTTGGTTATGGATAAGAAGAATAATATTGAAATTTTTTACATTTATTATACCATAATATAATGTGAATATGGTGAATAAATTTACTATCTAACCTCATTATATAGTTTTAATTATTACGAACATATATGAAATATATGTCATTTACTATAGTCTTTTAACTTAGTTTCTTAGTGATGAAGTAACCTAAAATTTGGTAATGGATAAGAATAATAAGATTGAAATTGTTTATGTCTATTATACCGTAATACAATGTGAATATGGTAAATAAATATACTATCTAACCTCATTATATTGTTTTAATTATGTTGAACGTATATGAAATATAAGTCATAAATTAATAGTCTTTTAACTTAGTTTCTTAGTGATGAAGTAACCTAAAATTTGGTGATGGATAAGAAGAATAATATTGAAATTGTTTAAATGTATTATACCATAATACAATGTGAATATGGTGAATAAATTTACTATCTAACCTCATTATATAGTTTTAACTATTACGAGCGTATATGAAATATATGTCATTCATTAATAGTCTTTTAACTTAGCTTCTTAGTGATGCTAAAATTTGGTGATAGATAATAAGAATAATATTGAAATTGTTTACATCTATTATACCATAATACAATGTGAATATGGTGAATAAATATACTATCTATCCTCATTATATAGTTTTAATTATTACGAATGTATATAAAATATATGTCATTAACTAATAGTCTTTTAACTTAGCTTCTTAGTGATGAAGTAACGTAAAATTTGGTGATGGACAAGAAGAATAATATTGAAATTGTTTACATCTATTATACCATAATACAATGTGAATATGGTGAATAAATTTACTATCAAACCTCATTATATAGTTTTAATTATTATGAACGTATATGAAATATAAGTCATAAGTTAATAGTCTTTTAACTTAGTTTCTTAGTGATGAAGTAACCTAAAATTTGGTGATGGATAAGAAGAATAATATTGAAATTGTTTACATGTATTATACCATAATACAATGTGAATATGGTGAATAAATTTACTATCTAACCTCATTATATAGTTTTAACTATTACGAGCGTATATGAAATATATGTCATTGATTAATTGTCTTTTAAATTAGTTTCTTAGTGATGCTAAAATTTGGTGATGGATAACAAGAATAATATCGAAATTGTTTATATCTATTTTACCATAATACAATGTGAATATGGTGAATAAATATACTATCTAGCCTCATTATATAGTTTTAATTGTTAGGAACGTATATGAAATATATGTCATTAATTAATAGTCTTTTAACTTAGTTTCTTAGTGATGAAGTAACCTAAAATTTTGTGATGGATAAGAAGAATAATATTGAAATTGTTTAAATGTATTATACCATAATACAATGTGAATATGGTGAATAAATTTACTATCTAACATCATTATATAGTTTTAACTATTACGAGCGTATATGAAATATATGTCATTGATTAATAACTCTTTAACTTAGTTTCATAGTGATGCTAAAATTTGGTGATGGATAACAAGAATAATATCGAAATTGTTTATATCTATTATACCATAATACAATATGAATATGGTGAATAAATATACTATCTAGCCTCATTATATAGTTTTAATTATTACGAACGTATATGAAATATATGTCATTAATTAATAGTCTTTTAACTTAGTTTCTTAGTGATGAAGTAACCTAAAATTTGGTGATGGATAACAAGAATAATATCGAAATTGTTTACATCTATTATACCATAATACAATGTGAATATGGTGAATAAATATATTATCTAGCCTCATTATATAGTTTTAATTATTATGAACGTATATGAAATATATGTCATTAATTAATAGTCTTTTAACTTAGTTTCTTAGTGATGAAGTAATCTAAAATTTGGTGATGGATAAGAAGAATAATATCGAAATTGTTTACGTCCATTATACAGTAATACAACGTGAATATGGTGAATAAATTTACTATCTAGCCTCATTATATAGTTTTAACTATTACGAGCGTATATGAAATATATGTCATTGATTAATAGTCTTTTAACTTAGTTTCTTAGTGATGCTAAAATTTGGTGATGGATAACAAGAATAATATTGAAATTGTTTACATCTATTATACCATAATACAATGTGAATATGGTGAATAATTATACTATCTAGCCTCATTATATAGTTTTAATTATTACGAACGTATATGAAATATATGTCATTAATTAATAGTCTTTTACCTTAGTTTCTTAGTGATGAAGTAACCTAAAATTTGGTGATGGATAAGAAGAATAATATCGAAATTGTTTACATCTATTATACCATAATGCAATGTGAATATGGGGAACAAATTTACTATCTAACCTCATTATATAGTTTTAACTATTACGAGGGTATATGAAATATATGTCATTGATTAATAGTCTTTTAACTTAGTTTCTTAGTGATGAAGTAACCTAAAATTTGGTGATGGATAAGAATAATAATATTGAAATTGTTTAGATGTATTATACCATAATACAATGTGAATATGGTGAATAAATTTACTATCTACCCTCATTATATAGTTTTAACTATTACGAGCGTATATGAAATATATGTCATTGATTAATAGTGTTTTAACTTAGTTTCTTAGTGATGCTAAAATTTGGTGATGGATAACAAGAATAATATTGAAATTGTTTACATCTATTATACCATAATACAATGTGAATATGGTGAATAATTATACTATCTAGCCTCATTATATAGTTTTAATTATTACGAACGTATAGGAAATATATGTCATTAATTAATAGTCTTTTACCTTAGTTTCTTAGTGATTAAGTAACCTAAAATCTGGTGATGGATAAGAAGAATAATATTGAAATTTTTTACATATATTATACCATAATTTAATGTGAATATGGTGAATAAATTTACTATCTAATCTCATTATATAGTTTTAATTATTACGAATGTATATAAAATATATGTCATTAACTAATAGTCTTTTACCTTAGTTTCTTAGTGATGAAGTAACCTAAAATTTGGTGATGGATAAGAAGAATAATATCGAAATTGTTTACATCTATTATACCATAATACAATGTGAATATGGTGAATAAATTTACTATCTAACCTCATTATATAGTTTTAACTATTACGAGGGTATATGAAATATATGTCATTGATTAGTAGTCTTTTAACTTAGTTTCTTAGGGATGAAGTAACCTAAAATTTGGTGATGGATAAGAAGAATAATATTGAAATTGTTTAGATGTATTATACCATAATACAATGTGAATATGGTGAATAAATTTACTATCTACCCTCATTATATAGTTTTAACTATTACGAGCGTATATGAAATATATGTCATTGATTAATAGTCTTTTAACTTAGTTTCTTAGTGATGCTAAAATTTGGTGATGGATAACAAGAATAATATTGAAATTGTTTACATCTATTATACCATAATACAATGTGAATATGGTGAATAATTATACTATCTAGCCTCATTATATAGTTTTAATTATTAAGAGCGTATATGAAATATATGTCATTTACTATAGTCTTTTAACTTAGTTTCTTAGTGATGAAGTAACCTAAAATTTGGTAATGGATAAGAATAATAATATTGAAATTGTTTACGTCTATTATACCGTAATACAATGTGAATATGGGGAATAAATATACTATCTAGCCTCATTATATAGTTTTAATTATTACAAACATATATGAAATATATATCATTAATTAATAGTCTTTTAACTTAGTTTCTTAGTGATGAAGTAACCTAAAATTTAGTGATGGATAAGAAGAGTAATATTGAAATTGTTTACATGTATTATACCATAATACAATGTAAATATGGTGAATAAATTTACTATTTAACTTCAATATATAATTTCAATTATTATGAACGTATACGAAATATATGTCATAAGTTAATAGTTTTTTAACTTAGTTTCTTTGTGATGAAGTAACCTAAACTTTGGTTATGGATAAGAAGAATAATATTGAAATTGTTTACATGTATTATACCATAATACAATGTGAATATGGCGAATAAATTTACTATCTAACCTCATTATGTAGTTTTAGTTATTACGAATGTATATAAAATATATGTCATTAACTAATAGTCTTTTAACTTAGTTTCTTAGTGATGAAGTAACCTAAAATTTGGTGATGGATAAGAAGAATTATATTGAAATTGTTTAGATGTATTATACCATAATACAATGTGAATATGGTGAATAAATTTACTATCTAACCTCATTATATAGTTTTAACTATTACGAGCGTATATGAAATATATGTCATTGATTAATAGTCTTTTAACTTAGTTTCTTAGTGATGAAGTAACCTAAAATTTGGTGATGGATAAGAATAATAATATTGAAATTGTTTACCTCCATAATACCGTAATACAATGTGAATATGGTGAATAAATATACTATCTAGCCTCATTATATAGGTTTAATTATTACGAACGTATATGAAATATATGTCATTAATTAAGAGTCTTTAACCTTAATTTCTTAGTGATTATGTAACCTAAAATTTGGTGATGGATAAGAAGAAGAATATCGAAATCGTTTACATCTATTATACCCTAATACAATGTGAATATGGTGAATAAATTTACTATCTAACCTCATTATATAGTTTTAACTATTACAAGCGTATATGAAATATATGTCATTGATTAATAGTCCTTTAACTTAGTTTCTTAGTGATGAAGTAACCTAAAATTTGGTGATGGATAAGAAGAAGAATATTGAAATTGTTTAGATGTATTATACCATAATACAATGTGAATATGGTGAATAAATTTACTATCTAACCTCATTAAAAAGTTTTAACTAATACGAGCGTATATGAAATATATGTCATTTGTTAATAGTCTTTTAATTTAGTTTCTTAGTGATGCTAAAATTTGGTGATGGATAACAAGAATAATATTGAAATTGTTTACATCTATTATAACATAATACAATGTGAATATGGTGAATAAATATACTATCTAGCCTCATTATATAGTTTTAATTATTACGAACGTATATGAAATATATGTCATTAATTAATAGTCTTTTACCTTAATTTCTTAGTGATTAAGTAACCTAAAATTTGGTGATGGATAAGAAGAATAATATCGATATTGTTTACATCTATTATACCATAATACAATGTGAATATGGTGAATAAATTTAATATCTAACCTAATTATATAGTTTTTATTATTATGAACGTATATGAAATATATGTCATAAATTAATAATCTTTTAAGTTAGTTTCTTAGTGATGAAGTAACCTAAAATTTGGTGATGGATAAGAAGAATAATATTGAAATTGTTTATATCTATTATAACATAATACAATGTGAATATGGTGAATAAATATACTATCTAGCCTCATTATATAGTATTAATTATTGTGAACGTATATGAAATATATATAGTTAATTTGGTGTCTTTCAACTTAGTTTCTTAGTAAAGAAGTAACCTAAAATTTTGTGATGGATAAGAAGAATAATATTGAAATTAGTTACATGTATTATACCATAATACAATGTGAATATGGTGAATAAATATACTATCTAGCCTCATTATATAGTTTTAATTATTACGAACGTATATGAAATATATGTCATTAATTAATAGTCTTTTAACTTAGTTTCTTAGTGATTAAATAACCTAAAATTTGGTGATGGATAAGAAGAATAATTTTGAAATTGTTTAGATGTATTATACCATAATACAATGTGAATATGGTGAATAAATTTACTATCTAACCTCATTATATAGTTTTAACTATTACGAGCGTATATGAAATATATGTCATTGATTAATTTTAACTTACTTTCTTAGTGATGAAGTAACCTAAAATTTGGTGATGGATAAGAAGAATTATATTGAAATTGTTTAGATGTATTATACCATAATACAATGTGAATATGGTGAATAAATTTACTATCTAACCTCATTATATAGTTTTAACTATTACGAGCGTATATGAAATATATGTCACTGATTAATAGTCTTTTAACTTAGTTTCTTAGTGATGAAGTAACCTAAAATTTTGTGATGGATAAGAAGAATAATATTGAAATTGTTTAAATGTATTATACCATAATACAATGTGAATATGGTGAATAAATTTACTATCTAACATCATTATATAGTTTTAACTATTACGAGCGTATATGAAATATATGTCATTGATTAATAACTCTTTAACTTAGTTTCATAGTGATGCTAAAATTTGGTGATGGATAACAAGAATAATATCGAAATTGTTTATATCTATTATACCATAATACAATATTAATATGGTGAATAAATATACTATCTAGCCTCATTATATAGTTTTAATTATTACGAACGTATATGAAATATATGTCATTAATCAATAGTCTTTTAACTTAGTTTCTTAGTGATGAAGTAACCTAAAATTTGGTGATGGATAACAAGAATAATATCGAAATTGTTTACATCTATTATACCATAATACAATGTGAATATGGTGAATAAATATATTATCTAGCCTCATTATATAGTTTTAATTATTATGAACGTATATGAAATATATGTCATTAATTAATAGTCTTTTAACTTAGTTTCTTAGTGATGAAGTAATCTAAAATTTGGTGATGGATAAGAAGAATAATATCGAAATTGTTTACGTCCATTATACAGTAATACAACGTGAATATGGTGAATAAATTTACTATCTAGCCTCATTATATAGTTTTAACTATTACGAGCGTATATGAAATATATGTCATTGATTAATAGTCTTTTAACTTAGTTTCTTAGTGATGCTAAAATTTGGTGATGGATAACAAGAATAATATTGAAATTGTTTACATCTATTATACCATAATACAATGTGAATATGGTGAATAATTATACTATCTAGCCTCATTATATAGTTTTAATTATTACGAACGTATATGAAATATATGTCATTAATTAATAGTCTTTTACCTTAGTTTCTTAGTGATGAAGTAACCTAAAATTTGGTGATGGATAAGAAGAATAATATCGAAATTGTTTACATCTATTATACCATAATGCAATGTGAATATGGGGAACAAATTTACTATCTAACCTCATTATATAGTTTTAACTATTACGAGGGTATATGAAATATATGTCATTGATTAATAGTCTTTTAACTTAGTTTCTTAGTGATGAAGTAACCTAAAATTTGGTGATGGATAAGAATAATAATATTGAAATTGTTTAGATGTATTATACCATAATACAATGTGAATATGGTGAATAAATTTACTATCTACCCTCATTATATAGTTTTAACTATTACGAGCGTATATGAAATATATGTCATTGATTAATAGTGTTTTAACTTAGTTTCTTAGTGATGCTAAAATTTGGTGATGGATAACAAGAATAATATTGAAATTGTTTACATCTATTATACCATAATACAATGTGAATATGGTGAATAATTATACTATCTAGCCTCATTATATAGTTTTAATTATTACGAACGTATAGGAAATATATGTCATTAATTAATAGTCTTTTACCTTAGTTTCTTAGTGATTAAGTAACCTAAAATCTGGTGATGGATAAGAAGAATAATATTGAAATTTTTTACATATATTATACCATAATTTAATGTGAATATGGTGAATAAATTTACTATCTAATCTCATTATATAGTTTTAATTATTACGAATGTATATAAAATATATGTCATTAACTAATAGTCTTTTACCTTAGTTTCTTAGTGATGAAGTAACCTAAAATTTGGTGATGGATAAGAAGAATAATATCGAAATTGTTTACATCTATTATACCATAATACAATGTGAATATGGTGAATAAATTTACTATCTAACCTCATTATATAGTTTTAACTATTACGAGGGTATATGAAATATATGTCATTGATTAGTAGTCTTTTAACTTAGTTTCTTAGAGATGAAGTAACCTAAAATTTGGTGATGGATAAGAAGAATAATATTGAAATTGTTTAGATGTATTATACCATAATACAATGTGAATATGGTGAATAAATTTACTATCTACCCTCATTATATAGTTTTAACTATTACGAGCGTATATGAAATATATGTCATTGATTAATAGTCTTTTAACTTAGTTTCTTAGTGATGCTAAAATTTGGTGATGGATAACAAGAATAATATTGAAATTGTTTACATCTATTATACCATAATACAATGTGAATATGGTGAATAATTATACTATCTAGCCTCATTATATAGTTTTAATTATTAAGAGCGTATATGAAATATATGTCATTTACTATAGTCTTTTAACTTAGTTTCTTAGTGATGAAGTAACCTAAAATTTGGTAATGGATAAGAATAATAATATTGAAATTGTTTACGTCTATTATACCGTAATACAATGTGAATATGGGGAATAAATATACTATCTAGCCTCATTATATAGTTTTAATTATTACAAACGTATATGAAATACATATCATTAATTAATAGTCTTTTAACTTAGTTTCTTAGTGATGAAGTAACCTAAAATTTAGTGATGGATAAGAAGAGTAATATTGAAATTGTTTACATGTATTATACCATAATACAATGTAAATATGGTGAATAAATTTACTATTTAACTTCAATATATAATTTCAATTATTATGAACGTATACGAAATATATGTCATAAGTTAATAGTTTTTTAACTTAGTTTCTTTGTGATGAATTAACCTAAACTTTGGTTATGGATAAGAAGAATAATATTGAAATTGTTTACATGTATTATACCATAATACAATGTGAATATGGCGAATAAATTTACTATCTAACCTCATTATGTAGTTTTAGTTATTACGAATGTATATAAAATATATGTCATTAACTAATAGTCTTTTAACTTAGTTTCTTAGTGATGAAGTAACCTAAAATTTGGTGATGGATAAGAAGAATTATATTGAAATTGTTTAGATGTATTATACCATAATACAATGTGAATATGGTGAATAAATTTACTATCTAACCTCATTACATAGTTTTAACTATTACGAGCTGTGATCGGTGGATCTGGAACTGACTGTTTAACGCTGGTTCGCGAAATGTCGCGGAAGCAAGAGTCGCCACCGTCTTTTATTTTCTCCAAATGGAAAGGACAAAAGCACAGAAAAATTCCTTATAGAGATTGCTCTCGGTTCGGGAGGTAGGTTATAGAAAGGGAAGGTGTTAGCATCCTTTCTATCCATGGTTATCCATGGGCTCTTAGATACTTGCTCATTGTGTTTTCAAAAATGTCTTGTTTGCTTTTCAATGTGGGTTTAAAAGTTTCTTTTGAAAAATTTCAGATCGACTCATACGTCAGAGTGTTTGAAAAATTTGCTTTGAAAGTGTTGGTGTGAAAAGTCTTTTTGTTTGTTTTGAGATTTAGAGCAAGTATCCTTGAGAACCTACCTACCCTAAGGAATTCGTCTGTGTAAATGTCCTTAAAAGTAGTGCCATCCCACCATTGAGAGGTAGGTAGCACCACCGTTGGAGGTGTTCGGGTCAATTCGAGTTTTAGGGACATGGTGATCACCAGAGCAATGGGAAGACACCTTAGAAGCTACCCTCATGCCAGGTTCCCGGATCATGAGGACTTACTAAGACGTCCTCTACTCGACGACCACCTTTCGAAAGGCAACAGTGAGGCGTACCCTAGGGGTGGTGTGTGCGAATTGTGTGTCATGTTTCAGTTATTTGTCTTGTCCTGTTTGTCGTGTTCTACGCTTGATTTTAATTAGACATTCATTCTTTCATGCTTGATTAACAGTTAAATATTTTGCGAAAAATAAATCTAAGACTATTACAAATGGCGCGGGTCCACATCGCCAAAATTAAACCGGACCCGATTTGGCGGAAAATAAATAAAGCGAATAAATAAAAGTGCGAGAAATTTAAATTACATGGCTTTGGGATATTTACAAAATTATAATGCGCGAAATAAAGAGATTAAAACAAAATTAGGGCGTTGGACCCTTTTGCAAACAATTAAAATTAATAATGAATTAAAAATTAAAGGACTAAATGTTTTTGGTATTTTGTGTTTTTTTAGATTTAATAAGGGAAAGAAATTAATTGAAATTAAATTAAAAGGCAAACCCTAATTCTAATATTTTTATTTATTATGAAAGATTTGAATTATAACCTAAATTAAACTCTAAATTAATTTGTACAATTTTTAATTTATGAAAATAAAATAATAAATAAATAATATTGTTATTCTGAAAGAAAATTAAAATTAATAAAAGAAAATAAAAAGTAATTAACCTAAATTCTATTTTTGGATTTTTATTAAGAAAGAATTAAAATTAAAACCTAATTAACCTAAATTATTTACATATATTAGTTTATTAAAATTAAAAATTATATTTTTATCTGGACATTTTTTATTTTTATGATGTTTTTTGTATTTTTTGAAATTAAATAAACAATAATTAGGATAACATAATAATTAAAAATAATGATTAAAAGATATAAGAAAATAAATAAATAAATGGGCAAACCAGGGTGGGGTGTTGCCCCAAATGAGGAGGTAAGGCTTGGTAATCTGGCCCAATAAGCATTTGTTGACTTTTTGGATTATGTATGATGCCATTGACCTGATATATGGTACCCTTTGAATTTAAGCCTTTGATCTGTACGCACTGGACGCGTGTATGGTGAGATACTGATGGAACATGATGGTCCTCCTCAAGCGCGCTGCATAAGAATTATTCATGAAAAATAATGTGAAGCTTTTGCCAGACCTGGGACTTGAACCCAGGTCTTGAAGGTTACAAGCGCGTCTCCTTGCCAGCTGAACTATGCAATTTCATTTAATATATAATATAACATAAATAATATAAAGGAAAAATAAAGTTAGTGGACGATCTGGCGCGAATTTTCAAACTAGCCAATCACGTAGTGACAACGAGGTTGTCTTCTTCGTTCATTCTGAAACACAAACGTATGGCCACGGTTTTTATGGCGTTGTTTTAGGCTAGCTATCAAAAAATAGCGAATAGCTCGTTTCTTAATATAAATTAGGCGCGAGGACACGTTCTTCTTCGTCTCCATGTACTGAACTCAATGGTCCTGGTTTGAAGCATCAATTTTTCCTTTACACAAAAGCCCCAAATTTGAAACCTGCAAAACCTAAAAATCGCGCATGGCAAATCCTTGTAGACAGCATGAAAGTCAAATTAAATATGACGATTAGCTTTAAAACACCATTATAAGCAAGAATCCATAGAAAAAAATGCAAAAAGATGATTAATTTATGCTATGCGAATTCAGAAATTTCAAGGTACGGCTTGAGTTTGGGGTACCAATTCAGGGCCTTTTGACTGATGTTAAGGATTGGAATATGTCCAAGGATGTCTCAGGATGCTAATGGAATCAAGATTGAAGCTTGGAACGACCTAAAACCTTGATTTCAGTATTTGAGTTTTATGAGAATTTTTCAATATGCAAGAGCTTGTTTATGCGCAGCTTTCCGTCTCCTGGCATTAGGGTTATGTTCTTGTACTTGTATAGAGTGATTTAGGTTAAGAAAGCTGTACAAAATCCTTTGAATTCATTGTTTTCCAATATTTGATTTCATGAAATCTTTTCCAAATCTTCTCCATGTGCATTTGGTTCAATCATGATCAATTAGCACCAAATCTTACCTATTTGAGATATGCACGAAATATTAAGAATAAACATGCATGAAAAGATTTGTTTAGGTTAAGTTTGATATTTTTCATATATTAAAATCATTTAAATGAATATAAATTAATATAAATTCAAATAAATAATTAAAAAATATGAAAATACTTCCCTTTGGGCCTAATGGTCGTGCATAGGCTTGGCATGAAGAAACTTGGAAGAAAAATGGGCCCATTTGCATTTTTGGATCATTTGCATCAATGTTGACTTTTCAAAATTCCCAAAAATTTCCCAACTTCCACAAGGCATAACTTGGTCAATTTTTAAGATTTTCACATGTTCTTGGACATTTTGGAAAGGTCTTTGAGTCCTTTAACCAATGCCTTTGGTCCCATGTCATTTTGATTTACCAATCTCAAGTTATGGCCTTTGACTTAAAGTCACTTTTTGTTGACTTTTGAAAATGACCTATAATGTTGAAATTGATAACTTTTTGTGAGAGCATTTCTTGGACTTGGAACATGAAGATGAATTGTAGGAAATGTCTTTCTCTTCAAAATGAGCTTTGGATGGAATTTTTCTGATAATCCATGTGAAAGTTATGCCCTGGTCAATTTCAGTGGACTTTTCCAGCTGTCCAAATATAGCAACTTTTGCATCTTTGATGATTTCTGAACCAAATCTTGAAAATCATGATCAAGCATTGATCAAATGATGTTTGTGGCTTCAAAATGATATGTTGACCAAAAATTTGAACTTTTGACTGTCAAATGACCATTTTGCCCCTACAGTTGACTGTAGTGCAATCTAGGGTTTTGACTGTGCAATTTTGAGCTGAATGCCTTGGAACTTGACATGAGGATGCTTGACCATATTTGTAGGCATATGGGACTTGATTGGGCCTTTGAAAAGTTCATTTGCTTGACCAGAACTCAAACCCTAGTTTTGACTGTCTAGGAGACAGTTGAGCTGCACAACCCTTGGGGAATTTTGTGACCTTGACTTTGACAATTCTTGATGAATATGGGAGGGCAAATTTTGGGGTACAACAGTTGCCCCTGTTCAATCTTCTTAGACCTGAGGGTGCAGATTGGCTGACGTGCCTTTCGTAATCCGAGGGTAGAAGATGATTGGACACTAGAGTGCCCAGAAATTTGCGCTCACATAGTAGCAATGATGATGAGGGAATGGGCTTATAGATGCCATTTGGATGTTGCTTGGATAGGATGATGGGCTTATAGATGCCATCTGGATGTTGATCGCGTAGGAGGTTCCTTAGCGAGAACCTGCATACCTGCAAAACAGAAAAATGAGTACCTGACACGTCGCAGGGGCTGATTTTAGATGCTTGGTATAGATGTGTCCTGACTGGTTACAGGAGCTGAGTCTGGAGCTTCGAACGTTGATGAATGAACCAGGAATGGTTACTGCCTTAGCATGAATGGTAAGAGAATCCTGAATGATTTCAACCTCAACAACGCTCGTTGAGAAAATCTTGGTGAGGATTACCATCTTCGTAGTGTCAGGAAGAGAACCAAAGGACATTATAATCTCAAAGGGAGTCACCTCACTCATCGTTGGAGAGGGAACTATAGGAAATTATAATCTGGAAGGAAATATCACCTCACTCGCCGTTGGAGAGGGGACCATAAGAGAATATCACCTCACGCTCATGCCGGAGAGGGGAACATCTGAAGAAGGAATTACCACCTCACACGCCGTTGGAGAGGGGACCATAAGAGAATATCACCTCACGCTCATGCCGGAGAGGGGAACATCTGAAGAAGGAATTACCACCTCACACGCCGTTGGAGAGGGGACCATAAGAGAATATCACCTCACGCTCATGCCGGAGAGGGGAACATCTGAAGAAGGAATTACCACCTCACACGCCGTTGGAGAGGGGACCATAAGAGAATATCACCTCACGCTCATGCCGGAGAGGGAAACATCTGAAGAAGGTTTCTGGAAGCAGTATCAGAACGTCACCATCGCTGGGTTTACATCCGAAACTATATCGAGAGGGGATTCTTGAAGCGGTATCAGAACGTCACCATCGCTGGGTTTACATCCGAAACTATATCGAGAAGGAATTCTTGAAGCAGTATCAGAACGTCACCATTGCTGGGTTTACATCTGAAACTATATCGAGAAGGGAATCTGGAAGCAGTATCAGAACGTCACCATCGCTGGGTTTACATCTGAAACTATATCTGAAGGATATCTGGAAGCAGTATCAGAACGTCACCATCGCTGGGTTTACATCTGAAACTATATCGAGAAGGAATTCTTGAAGCAGTATCAGAACGTCACCATCGCTGGGTTTACATCTGAAACTATATCTAGAATGAATTGATTAGTTGATAGTAGTCATTTTGTATTGATCTTTTTCCTGAAAGGCAAAACATAATTGTATGCAAAATCATGATGCATGAACTGTATGTCTTCAAAATTAATGAGATTCGTGCCATATGATGCATATGCATGCTATAATGTACGAAGATGTGACGTTTTATGAATGTATGTTTTTGTCTAGGGAAAATAAATCCTTGACGGGTGCCGGGAAGTCGCATCCGGGGCTGATGTTGAAAAATAGCTTTGCTTCCGCTGGGGAGGATAGCTGCAAGTATACCGGTAGGAGAAGATAACTCCGTTGGAGAATAAACTTGGCAAAATGAGGATTCTGCGGGGAGAAAAGATATTCTAGCGACCATGCTGGGAAGAAATACTTTGTGGGGAGATGCTTTTGCTGAATTGTTGAGGATGACTCGTTGAGGATACCTTGCTGTATTGGAAGTATGAATGGACTTCGCTGGGGATAAGAAGATTCTGTCGACGACGCTCTTTCCGTGGCTTTTGGCTGAGGATAACCCAGTTATATCCTGTTAAGGAAATAACTCTTTTAAATCAAGCCGGACGACGCGTTCATGTTCTGCGAGGGGGTAAGCTTCCAGAATCTACTGGGGGTGAGCTTACTGCTTGGGGAGATACGGATTCCAACTTTCCTGGGGAAACTGGGTTGGACTCTTCCGGGGAAGCTTTGATATGTTGGGATGTTCTTTAACGGAACCTACCCTGATACCTTGGAGGACAGAACCATTAGGTTGCTTAGACAACTCTTCATTGCCCCTGTTTCTTGTGGGGTGCTGATAGTTGTTGGCGGACAAACCTTCTTCTGGTAGGCAGGTGATAGGATGACAGGACATAGTCGTACGCTTTGATCCCTAACTTTTGCCTGGACCGCCCTTTCGGGTTTTCAGTCCACCGGGATACCCATTTTTGCCCAAGCCGCCTTTTCAGGTTTTCGACTTGCCGGGTGTACAGATTTTTCATTTCATCCCTTCATTTTGCCCGAACCCTTTTGGTTCGCCAGGAAGCCCTGATTTTTGCCTAGGTATGTCAACCTAGCGGGTCTTTGGTTTTGCGTAGTATTTTTTCGACTATGTCCACGCTCTTAGAATGCAGGGGGGGTGCCCCTGGCTGCTTGTGTTGCCGTATTACCAGAAAGTGTCTGATCGTGCAAGATTCGTTGCTGGAGTGCCCCAAATGACTTAGGCAGAGATTTGCCCCAGGCTCTTTGGCCTTTGAGATATTCTCCGAACCTTGGCTTAATTGCCCCAGATAATGGACCATGGTCATGTCTGCCCCTTGATTGGAGGTACTTCTGTTCATTAGGCATTCGTCGTGCGAACTTCTATGCTGTTCAAACAAAAAGTCATATGCAAACAAAGTTATGTTAAAAATGCAAAGCTTATGTCTGTCTTGAAGATTTTGAAAATGCATTCTTTTTCATAGAACAAATGAATGTTTGTAAAACATGATGTCAACTCGTTATTTTACCGTAAGCCTTCAGGAGTCAGGATACCTTTCGTAACAGTATGCTTTCGAACTAACCCATGCTTCAGCTAGGACTTTTGAGGGTTATAACGTGGCCTGGTTCACGGTTTAAGAAACAACGGATAAAGGCTCAAATTATTTGTACCCACCCACTCTTCGTGATGTTCTCCAAACCTAAGCTCAGTTGATCATACGTTAGACCTTGTTTGAGTCTTTGCTTTGATGTTCCAGTAATGGTTCAAATGTTGATGACTTATTTTGAATAGGCAGTCATTCCTTTTGTTGAGGGTTCGTATGGCCTCTTTCTTTTTGATTTTTTGTTATCCCTATTTTTTTTGCCTGAACTGTTTCCCTTTTGGAATTACAGTCAGCGGGATGCCCCAGTTTCATAAGTCCCCTTGGTAGGTTTAGACTCTTTGGGCTTTTCATTTATGAATTTTGATGATGACTGCCTGTCCTTTTGATTGTTCTGAACCATTACTGTCTTTGTTCGTTTGGTAAAGATATCTTCGGTGCCATTCGTTATGCACTTGGATCCACTGAGAGAACTACCCTGCCCCAGGTTATGATTAAGGGTTTTAAATTTCGAAAAGAACTCCTACTTCTTTGGCTCAGAGGGGTTGTCGAGGGATTATCATCCTTATAACTCCAGTGTTTGGGGATTGAAACAATGCCTGTACCTCATCAGCGGGTCTGTTCAAAAGCATACTGTAGATTATGGTATCATTTTCGTCATCCTCCCTCAAGAGGCTCAGAATTATTAACCAAGAGTTGACATCAGAAAAAATATGAGAAGGATATAATAAAAATAATTGTATTAATTTCTCAAAACAGACATATGCGATGCATTAATAGAATAAAAGAGTTTGCTATGACATTAATTGTTTGTGTAAGCAATGAAAAATACAACTCAAGAAACTCAAATAAACAAAAGTTTTCAATGATTGGGCAATGGAGCAGAGATTATGTTCGGAGTTTCTGGCACTTCAAACTGAATCTCTCCAGCGTCGATCATATCTTGAATCTTATTCTTGAGGGGCCAGCAATTGTCGGTAGTATGCCCCGGGCTATCTGAATGATACGCGCACCTATCGTTGGGATGATAGTTGGGTGCGGAAGTGTTCGGATTCCGAAGAGGAGCCCTTAAGGTGATCAGCCCTGTCTTCAACAGTTGTTGCAGTGCTTGATCCAACGACATGTTGAGTTTGGTGTACTGCCGTTTCTCTTTGCGCTGCTGCCCTTGTCCTTGTTGAGCAGGTCCGGGATTGGAAATCTGGATTGCCCCTGTCTCATGACGGCTCTTTTTATCGTGCACAACATTGGATTCTTTCTTTCCATGATGAGGCTTTTTATCAGAGGGTGCAGCCTCTTGAATTTTCCCGGACCGGATGCCAGCTTCTATTCGCTCCCCAGTCAAGATAAGATCTGTGAATCCAGCAGACGAATTCCCAATTAGGTGGTTATAAAATGGACCAGACAAGGTCCCCAAGAACATGTCCACAAGTTCCCGATCAGTCAGAGGTGGTTGTACCCTTCCAGCAAGATCCCTCCATTTCTGCGCATATTCTTTAAAACCTTCGCTTGCACCTAACGACATACCCTGGAGTTGAGTACGCGTGGGGGCAAGGTCGGCATTGTACTGGTACTGCTTATAGAAAGCAGTTGCCAACTCCTCCCAGTTACGAATTTTGGTCCCATCCAGTTGATAGAACCAATCGAGGTGAGTCCCTGAAAGACTTTCCTGGAAGAAGTGGATCCACAAGTTTTTGTCCACCGTATATGGTTGAATCTTCCGAACGTAGGACCTTAAGTGCAGCTTGGGACAAGATGCCCCGTCGTACTTAGAGAAGAGTGGTACTTTGAACTTGCGAGGGATAACCACACCAGTTGACAAACCCAGATCTCCGAAATCCAGCCCAGGTACCTGTTGAACCTCCATAGCTTTCATTCTGTCCTCCAGTTGCTTATATCTGTCATCAGCAGGAGGGTACTGTTCTTCATCAAAATCTGTCTCGTTGTCGGAGACCACTGGACTGGGCACCCTTTCCTCTGGATGACTGCTTTTTCCCACAGATGGGGTTGTCCTTTCAGTTTCAATTTGCGGTGTATTCCCAGATCTGCGTCTTGGGCTGAACAGAACAGTCCTCTTTTTCTTCTTGTCCTTCTTCAAGAGCAGAGCTTTCAGATCTTGCTGCCCCTGGGTCAGATTCATAATCAGCTCTTGGAACTGGGCATTCTGAGCCTGGAGATCCTTGATGGTCTGCTCGGCTGATGATTCAGGATTCATGGCGAGCGGCTGAAATAAACAGCGGAGGAGGGTAAGCGACCTGTCAAAGGGATACCTGCAATGCGATGAGATGTATGATATGCATGCAATGATTTCAAGGACCTCGCGAGGTAAACAGAGAAACTTTGTTAGAATTTGGAACCGGTAGCTTGACTGAAGGCACTGCATATTGTTGAGAGTCCTTCATCAAGGGTCAAAGGCTCACCATATCCAGTGGGTCATAGCCCCTGACAACTCTGGCTAGAGGAAAATAAATCCCCTTTTGCCCCTTGCTAGACAGTTGGTTCATCATGACCTGCATCACAAGCCCTTGAGATCCTTGAAATGGGTTAGGATGTATGCAATGGTATGCAATGGTATGATGTCATGCTATGCATGGGGTGAAGTAGGTAAGCTCTGCTATGAGTCCCAATTAAGGACTATAAACAGACCCTGCAAGAAATTCAGTATCCTGTTATGAGTCCCAATTAAGGACTATAAACAAAACCTGCAAGAGATCTAGTAAACCCTGTTATGAGTCCCAGTTAAGGACTATAAACAACACCTGCAAGAAATTTGGTAAACCCTGTCATGAGTCCTAGTTAAGGACTATAAACAAGACCGGCAAGAAACTTAGTACCCTGTTATGAGTCCCAATTAAGGACTATAAACAAGACCTGCAAGTAGTTAGTACACCCTGTTATAAGTCCCATTTAAGGACTATGAACAAAACCTGCAAGAAACCTAAGTAAAACCTGCCATGAGTCCCAATCAAGGACTATAAACAGAACCTGCAAGTGGTTAGTACACCCTGTTATAAGTCCCGATTAAGGACTATGAACAAAACCTGCAGGACATTTAGTACCATGTTATGAGTCCCAATTAAGGACTATAAACAAGACCTGCAAGAAACAAGTGTCAGGTAACAAGCACGCAGATAGTCAAGTACGAAGGCACACAAGTCACACAAAAGAGCCCTTAGGGTTTAGGCCAGCATGGGGTCTAGGTGTTACCCTCTTTCAGTCGGTTGGTTCATACCTGTCCTATCAAAGTAACCGGGTTCTTAGAGGATCCCAATATCATTGACTACCCTCAATCGGTCATAACTCCAGCATCGCAATCTTTTCTTGCGGCCAGAACCATCACGAGAGTTTAGCCTCAATGGGTGTAGCATACTGCTACTATTCTAATGGCCAAGTTGTGTCATTTAAGGTTCTAAGGTTGTTGGTGCTTAATGACTCCTCAGAAGACCCATATTCTCCTCGTTGCAACACAAGGGATATCGGTACAGACCAAGGTGCCACACCAACGTAGCCACTGTTTCACCCGTGTCGGTCTACGCCGGACAGGTCCCTCACAGCTTATGCTACCTAAACAGGGTATCCCCAGATCCGGGTTAGGATCTATGTAACTCCGATGCAACCCACAATAGTAAAGCAAGCAAATCAATACAATTGAAAACACAGTTATGAACTAGCCCTAAGGTACACCTCACTTTAAGTTTGATCCCCAGCAGAGTCGCCAGTTCTGTGATCGGTGGATCTGGAACTGACTGTTTAACGCTGGTTCGCGAAATGTCGCGGAAGCAAGAGTCGCCACCGTCTTTTATTTTCTCCAAATGGAAAGGACAAAAGCACAGAAAAATTCCTTATAGAGATTGCTCTCGGTTCGGGAGGTAGGTTATAGAAAGGGAAGGTGTTAGCATCCTTTCTATCCATGGTTATCCATGGGCTCTTAGATACTTGCTCATTGTGTTTTCAAAAATGTCTTGTTTGCTTTTCAATGTGGGTTTAAAAGTTTCTTTTGAAAAATTTCAGATCGACTCATACGTCAGAGTGTTTGAAAAATTTGCTTTGAAAGTGTTGGTGTGAAAAGTCTTTTTGTTTGTTTTGAGATTTAGAGCAAGTATCCTTGAGAACCTACCTACCCTAAGGAATTCGTCTGTGTAAATGTCCTTAAAAGTAGTGCCATCCCACCATTGAGAGGTAGGTAGCACCACCGTTGGAGGTGTTCGGGTCAATTCGAGTTTTAGGGACATGGTGATCACCAGAGCAATGGGAAGACACCTTAGAAGCTACCCTCATGCCAGGTTCCCGGATCATGAGGACTTACTAAGACGTCCTCTACTCGACGACCACCTTTCGAAAGGCAACAGTGAGGCGTACCCTAGGGGTGGTGTGTGCGAATTGTGTGTCATGTTTCAGTTATTTGTCTTGTCCTGTTTGTCGTGTTCTACGCTTGATTTTAATTAGACATTCATTCTTTCATGCTTGATTAACAGTTAAATATTTTGCGAAAAATAAATCTAAGACTATTACAAATGGCGCGGGTCCACATCGCCAAAATTAAACCGGACCCGATTTGGCGGAAAATAAATAAAGCGAATAAATAAAAGTGCGAGAAATTTAAATTACATGGCTTTGGGATATTTACAAAATTATAATGCGCGAAATAAAGAGATTAAAACAAAATTAGGGCGTTGGACCCTTTTGCAAACAATTAAAATTAATAATGAATTAAAAATTAAAGGACTAAATGTTTTTGGTATTTTGTGTTTTTTTAGATTTAATAAGGGAAAGAAATTAATTGAAATTAAATTAAAAGGCAAACCCTAATTCTAATATTTTTATTTATTATGAAAGATTTGAATTATAACCTAAATTAAACTCTAAATTAATTTGTACAATTTTTAATTTATGAAAATAAAATAATAAATAAATAATATTGTTATTCTGAAAGAAAATTAAAATTAATAAAAGAAAATAAAAAGTAATTAACCTAAATTCTATTTTTGGATTTTTATTAAGAAAGAATTAAAATTAAAACCTAATTAACCTAAATTATTTACATATATTAGTTTATTAAAATTAAAAATTATATTTTTATCTGGACATTTTTTATTTTTATGATGTTTTTTGTATTTTTTGAAATTAAATAAACAATAATTAGGATAACATAATAATTAAAAATAATGATTAAAAGATATAAGAAAATAAATAAATAAATGGGCAAACCAGGGTGGGGTGTTGCCCCAAATGAGGAGGTAAGGCTTGGTAATCTGGCCCAATAAGCATTTGTTGACTTTTTGGATTGTGTATGATGCCATTGACCTGATATATGGTACCCTTTGAATTTAAGCCTTTGATCTGTACGCACTGGACGCGTGTATGGTGAGATACTGATGGAACATGATGGTCCTCCTCAAGCGCGCTGCATAAGAATTATTCATGAAAAATAATGTGAAGCTTTTGCCAGACCTGGGACTTGAACCCAGGTCTTGAAGGTTACAAGCGCGTCTCCTTGCCAGCTGAACTATGCAATTTCATTTAATATATAATATAACATAAATAATATAAAGGAAAAATAAAGTTAGTGGACGATCTGGCGCGAATTTTCAAACTAGCCAATCACGTAGTGACAACGAGGTTGTCTTCTTCGTTCATTCTGAAACACAAACGTATGGCCACGGTTTTTATGGCGTTGTTTTAGGCTAGCTATCAAAAAATAGCGAATAGCTCGTTTCTTAATATAAATTAGGCGCGAGGACACGTTCTTCTTCGTCTCCATGTACTGAACTCAATGGTCCTGGTTTGAAGCATCAATTTTTCCTTTACACAAAAGCCCCAAATTTGAAACCTGCAAAACCTAAAAATCGCGCATGGCAAATCCTTGTAGACAGCATGAAAGTCAAATTAAATATGACGATTAGCTTTAAAACACCATTATAAGCAAGAATCCATAGAAAAAAATGCAAAAAGATGATTAATTTATGCTATGCGAATTCAGAAATTTCAAGGTACGGCTTGAGTTTGGGGTACCAATTCAGGGCCTTTTGACTGATGTTAAGGATTGGAATATGTCCAAGGATGTCTCAGGATGCTAATGGAATCAAGATTGAAGCTTGGAACGACCTAAAACCTTGATTTCAGTATTTGAGTTTTATGAGAATTTTTCAATATGCAAGAGCTTGTTTATGCGCAGCTTTCCGTCTCCTGGCATTAGGGTTATGTTCTTGTACTTGTATAGAGTGATTTAGGTTAAGAAAGCTGTACAAAATCCTTTGAATTCATTGTTTTCCAATATTTGATTTCATGAAATCTTTTCCAAATCTTCTCCATGTGCATTTGGTTCAATCATGATCAATTAGCACCAAATCTTACCTATTTGAGATATGCACGAAATATTAAGAATAAACATGCATGAAAAGATTTGTTTAGGTTAAGTTTGATATTTTTCATATATTAAAATCATTTAAATGAATATAAATTAATATAAATTCAAATAAATAATTAAAAAATATGAAAATACTTCCCTTTGGGCCTAATGGTCGTGCATAGGCTTGGCATGAAGAAACTTGGAAGAAAAATGGGCCCATTTGCATTTTTGGATCATTTGCATCAATGTTGACTTTTCAAAATTCCCAAAAATTTCCCAACTTCCACAAGGCATAACTTGGTCAATTTTTAAGATTTTCACATGTTCTTGGACATTTTGGAAAGGTCTTTGAGTCCTTTAACCAATGCCTTTGGTCCCATGTCATTTTGATTTACCAATCTCAAGTTATGGCCTTTGACTTAAAGTCACTTTTTGTTGACTTTTGAAAATGACCTATAATGTTGAAATTGATAACTTTTTGTGAGAGCATTTCTTGGACTTGGAACATGAAGATGAATTGTAGGAAATGTCTTTCTCTTCAAAATGAGCTTTGGATGGAATTTTTCTGATAATCCATGTGAAAGTTATGCCCTGGTCAATTTCAGTTGACTTTTCCAGCTGTCCAAATATAGCAACTTTTGCATCTTTGATGATTTCTGAACCAAATCTTGAAAATCATGATCAAGCATTGATCAAATGATGTTTGTGGCTTCAAAATGATATGTTGACCAAAAATTTGAACTTTTGACTGTCAAATGACCATTTTGCCCCTACAGTTGACTGTAGTGCAATCTAGGGTTTTGACTGTGCAATTTTGAGCTGAATGCCTTGGAACTTGACATGAGGATGCTTGACCATATTTGTAGGCATATGGGACTTGATTGGGCCTTTGAAAAGTTCATTTGCTTGACCAGAACTCAAACCCTAGTTTTGACTGTCTAGGAGACAGTTGAGCTGCACAACCCTTGGGGAATTTTGTGACCTTGACTTTGACAATTCTTGATGAATATGGGAGGGCAAATTTTGGGGTACAACACGAGCGTATATGAAATATATGTCATTGATTAATAGTCTTTTAACTTAGTTTCTTAGTGATGAAGTAACCTAAAATTTGGTGATGGATAAGAATAATAATATTGAAATTGTTTACGTCCATAATACCGTAATACAATGTGAATATGGTGAATAAATATACTATCTAGCCTCATTATATAGGTTTAATTATTACGAACGTATATGAAATATATGTCATTAATTAAGAGTCTTTAACCTTAATTTCTTAGTGATTATGTAACCTAAAATTTGGTGATGGATAAGAAGAAGAATATCGAAATCGTTTACATCTATTATACCCTAATACAATGTGAATATGGTGAATAAATTTACTATCTAACCTCATTATATAGTTTTAACTATTACAAGCGTATATGAAATATATGTCATTGATTAATAGTCTTTTAACTTAGTTTCTTAGTGATGAAGTAACCTAAAATTTGGTGATGGATAAGAAGAAGAATATTGAAATTGTTTAGATGTATTATACCATAATACAATGTGAATATGGTGAATAAATTTACTATCTAACCTCATTAAAAAGTTTTAACTAATACGAGCGTATATGAAATATATGTCATTTGTTAATAGTCTTTTAATTTAGTTTCTTAGTGATGCTAAAATTTGGTGATGGATAACAAGAATAATATTGAAATTGTTTACATCTATTATAACATAATACAATGTGAATATGGTGAATAAATATACTATCTAGCCTCATTATATAGTTTTAATTATTACGAACGTATATGAAATATATGTCATTAATTAATAGTCTTTTACCTTAATTTCTTAGTGATTAAGTAACCTAAAATTTGGTGATGGATAAGAAGAATAATATCGATATTGTTTACATCTATTATACCATAATACAATGTGAATATGGTGAATAAATTTAATATCTAACCTAATTATATAGTTTTTATTATTATGAACGTATATGAAATATATGTCATAAATTAATAATCTTTTAAGTTAGTTTCTTAGTGATGAAGTAACCTAAAATTTGGTGATGGATAAGAAGAATAATATTGAAATTGTTTATATCTATTATAACATAATACAATGTGAATATGGTGAATAAATATACTATCTAGCCTCATTATATAGTATTAATTATTGTGAACGTATATGAAATATATATAGTTAATTTGGTGTCTTTCAACTTAGTTTCTTAGTAAAGAAGTAACCTAAAATTTTGTGATGGATAAGAAGAATAATATTGAAATTAGTTACATGTATTATACCATAATACAATGTGAATATGGTGAATAAATATACTATCTAGCCTCATTATATAGTTTTAATTATTACGAACGTATATGAAATATATGTCATTAATTAATAGTCTTTTAACTTAGTTTCTTAGTGATTAAGTAACCTAAAATTTGGTGATGGATAAGAAGAATAATTTTGAAATTATTTAGATGTATTATACCATAATACAATGTGAATATGGTGAATAAATTTACTATCTAACCTCATTATATAGTTTTAACTATTACGAGCGTATATGAAATATATGTCATTGATTAATTTTAACTTACTTTCTTAGTGATGAAGTAACCTAAAATTTGGTGATGGATAAGAAGAATTATATTGAAATTGTTTAGATGTATTATACCATAATACAATGTGAATATGGTGAATAAATTTACTATCTAACCTCATTATATAGTTTTAACTATTACGAGCGTATATGAAATATATGTCACTGATTAATAGTCTTTTAACTTAGTTTCTTAGTGATGAAGTAACCTAAAATTTTGTGATGGATAAGAAGAATAATATTGAAATTGTTTAAATGTATTATACCATAATACAATGTGAATATGGTGAATAAATTTACTATCTAACATCATTATATAGTTTTAACTATTACGAGCGTATATGAAATATATGTCATTGATTAATAACTCTTTAACTTAGTTTCATAGTGATGCTAAAATTTGGTGATGGATAACAAGAATAATATCGAAATTGTTTATATCTATTATACCATAATACAATATGAATATGGTGAATAAATATACTATCTAGCCTCATTATATAGTTTTAATTATTACGAACGTATATGAAATATATGTCATTAATTAATAGTCTTTTAACTTAGTTTCTTAGTGATGAAGTAACCTAAAATTTGGTGATGGATAACAAGAATAATATCAAAATTGTTTACATCTATTATACCATAATACAATGTGAATATGGTGAATAAATATATTATCTAGCCTCATTATATAGTTTTAATTATTATGAACGTATATGAAATATATGTCATTAATTAATAGTCTTTTAACTTAGTTTCTTAGTGATGAAGTAATCTAAAATTTGGTGATGGATAAGAAGAATAATATCGAAATTGTTTACGTCCATTATACAGTAATACAACGTGAATATGGTGAATAAATTTACTATCTAGCCTCATTATATAGTTTTAACTATTACGAGCGTATATGAAATATATGTCATTGATTAATAGTCTTTTAACTTAGTTTCTTAGTGATGCTAAAATTTGGTGATGGATAACAAGAATAATATTGAAATTGTTTACATCTATTATACCATAATACAATGTGAATATGGTGAATAATTATACTATCTAGCCTCATTATATAGTTTTAATTATTACGAACGTATATGAAATATATGTCATTAATTAATAGTCTTTTACCTTAGTTTCTTAGTGATGAAGTAACCTAAAATTTGGTGATGGATAAGAAGAATAATATCGAAATTGTTTACATCTATTATACCATAATGCAATGTGAATATGGGGAACAAATTTACTATCTAACATCATTATATAGTTTTAACTATTACGAGGGTATATGAAATATATGTCATTGATTAATAGTCTTTTAACTTAGTTTCTTAGTGATGAAGTAACCTAAAATTTGGTGATGGATAAGAATAATAATATTGAAATTGTTTAGATGTATTATACCATAATACAATGTGAATATGGTGAATAAATTTACTATCTACCCTCATTATATAGTTTTAACTATTACGAGCGTATATGAAATATATGTCATTGATTAATAGTGTTTTAACTTAGTTTCTTAGTGATGCTAAAATTTGGTGATGGATAACAAGAATAATATTGAAATTGTTTACATCTATTATACCATAATACAATGTGAATATGGTGAATAATTATACTATCTAGCCTCATTATATAGTTTTAATTATTACGAACGTATAGGAAATATATGTCATTAATTAATAGTCTTTTACCTTAGTTTCTTAGTGATTAAGTAACCTAAAATCTGGTGATGGATAAGAAGAATAATATTGAAATTTTTTACATATATTATACCATAATTTAATGTGAATATGGTGAATAAATTTACTATCTAATCTCATTATATAGTTTTAATTATTACGAATGTATATAAAATATATGTCATTAACTAATAGTCTTTTACCTTAGTTTCTTAGTGATGAAGTAACCTAAAATTTGGTGATGGATAAGAAGAATAATATCGAAATTGTTTACATCTATTATACCATAATACAATGTGAATATGGTGAATAAATTTACTATCTAACCTCATTATATAGTTTTAACTATTACGAGGGTATATGAAATATATGTCATTGATTAGTAGTCTTTTAACTTAGTTTCTTAGGGATGAAGTAACCTAAAATTTGGTGATGGATAAGAAGAATAATATTGAAATTGTTTAGATGTATTATACCATAATACAATGTGAATATGGTGAATAAATTTACTATCTACCCTCATTATATAGTTTTAACTATTACGAGCGTATATGAAATATATGTCATTGATTAATAGTCTTTTAACTTAGTTTCTTAGTGATGCTAAAATTTGGTGATGGATAACAAGAATAATATTGAAATTGTTTACATCTATTATACCATAATACAATGTGAATATGGTGAATAATTATACTATCTAGCCTCATTATATAGTTTTAATTATTAAGAGCGTATATGAAATATATGTCATTTACTATAGTCTTTTAACTTAGTTTCTTAGTGATGAAGTAACCTAAAATTTGGTAATGGATAAGAATAATAATATTGAAATTGTTTACGTCTATTATACCGTAATACAATGTGAATATGGGGAATAAATATACTATCTAGCCTCATTATATAGTTTTAATTATTACAAACGTATATGAAATACATATCATTAATTAATAGTCTTTTAACTTAGTTTCTTAGTGATGAAGTAACCTAAAATTTAGTGATGGATAAGAAGAGTAATATTGAAATTGTTTACATGTATTATACCATAATACAATGTAAATATGGTGAATAAATTTACTATTTAACTTCAATATATAATTTCAATTATTATGAACGTATACGAAATATATGTCATAAGTTAATAGTTTTTTAACTTAGTTTCTTTGTGATGAATTAACCTAAACTTTGGTTATGGATAAGAAGAATAATATTGAAATTGTTTACATGTATTATACCATAATACAATGTGAATATGGTGAATAAATTTACTATCTAACCTCATTATGTAGTTTTAGTTATTACGAATGTATATAAAATATATGTCATTAACTAATAGTCTTTTAACTTAGTTTCTTAGTGATGAAGTAACCTAAAATTTGGTGATGGATAAGAAGAATTATATTGAAATTGTTTAGATGTATTATACCATAATACAATGTGAATATGGTGAATAAATTTACTATCTAACCTCATTACATAGTTTTAACTATTACGAGCGTATATGAAATATATGTCATTGATTAATAGTCTTTTAACTTAGTTTCTTAGTGATGAAGTAACCTAAAATTTGGTGATGGATAAGAATAATAATATTGAAATTGTTTACGTCCATAATACCGTAATACAATGTGAATATGGTGAATAAATATACTATCTAGCCTCATTATATAGGTTTAATTATTACGAACGTATATGAAATATATGTCATTAATTAAGAGTCTTTAACCTTAATTTCTTAGTGATTATGTAACCTAAAATTTGGTGATGGATAAGAAGAAGAATATCGAAATCGTTTACATCTATTATACCCTAATACAATGTGAATATGGTGAATAAATTTACTATCTAACCTCATTATATAGTTTTAACTATTACAAGCGTATATGAAATATATGTCATTGATTAATAGTCTTTTAACTTAGTTTCTTAGTGATGAAGTAACCTAAAATTTGGTGATGGATAAGAAGAAGAATATTGAAATTGTTTAGATGTATTATACCATAATACAATGTGAATATGGTGAATAAATTTACTATCTAACCTCATTAAAAAGTTTTAACTAATACGAGCGTATATGAAATATATGTCATTTGTTAATAGTCTTTTAATTTAGTTTCTTAGTGATGCTAAAATTTGGTGATGGATAACAAGAATAATATTGAAATTGTTTACATCTATTATAACATAATACAATGTGAATATGGTGAATAAATATACTATCTAGCCTCATTATATAGTTTTAATTATTACGAACGTATATGAAATATATGTCATTAATTAATAGTCTTTTACCTTAATTTCTTAGTGATTAAGTAACCTAAAATTTGGTGATGGATAAGAAGAATAATATCGATATTGTTTACATCTATTATACCATAATACAATGTGAATATGGTGAATAAATTTAATATCTAACCTAATTATATAGTTTTTATTATTATGAACGTATATGAAATATATGTCATAAATTAATAATCTTTTAAGTTAGTTTCTTAGTGATGAAGTAACCTAAAATTTGGTGATGGATAAGAAGAATAATATTGAAATTGTTTATATCTATTATAACATAATACAATGTGAATATGGTGAATAAATATACTATCTAGCCTCATTATATAGTATTAATTATTGTGAACGTATATGAAATATATATAGTTAATTTGGTGTCTTTTAACTTAGTTTCTTAGTAAAGAAGTAACCTAAAATTTTGTGATGGATAAGAAGAATAATATTGAAATTAGTTACATGTATTATACCATAATACAATGTGAATATGGTGAATAAATATACTATCTAGCCTCATTATATAGTTTTAATTATTACGAACGTATATGAAATATATGTCATTAATTAATAGTCTTTTAACTTAGTTTCTTAGTGATTAAGTAACCTAAAATTTGGTGATGGATAAGAAGAATAATTTTGAAATTGTTTAGATGTATTCTACCATAATACAATGTGAATATGGTGAATAAATTTACTATCTAACCTCATTATATAGTTTTAACTATTACGAGCGTATATGAAATATATGTCATTGATTAATTTTAACTTACTTTCTTAGTGATGAAGTAACCTAAAATTTGGTGATGGATAAGAAGAATTATATTGAAATTGTTTAGATGTATTATACCATAATACAATGTGAATATGGTGAATAAATTTACTATCTAACCTCATTATATAGTTTTAACTATTACGAGCGTATATGAAATATATGTCACTGATTAATAGTCTTTTAACTTAGTTTCTTAGTGATGAAGTAACCTAAAATTTTGTGATGGATAAGAAGAATAATATTGAAATTGTTTACGTCTATAATACTGTAATACAATGTGAATATGGTGAATAAATATACTATCTAGCCTCATTATATAGTTTTAATTATTACAAACGTATATGAAATATATATCATTAATTAATAGTCTTTTAACTTATTTTCTTAGTGATTTAGTAACCTAAAATTTGGTGCTGGATAAGAAGAATAATATTGAAATTGTTTACATGTATTATACCATAATACAATGTGAATATGGTGAATAAATTTAATATCTAACCTCATTATATAGTTTTGACTATTACGAACGTATATGAAATATATGTCATTGATTAATAGTCTTTTAACTTAGTTTCTTAGTGATGAAGTAACCTAAAATTTGGTGATGGATAAGAAGAATAATATTGAAATTGTTTAGATGTATTATACCATAATACAATGTGAATATGGTGAATAAATTTACTATCTAACCTCATTATATAGTTTTAACTAATACGAGGGTATATGAAATATATGTCATTGGTTAATAGTCTTTTAACTTAGTTTCTTAGTGATGCTAAAATTTGGTGATGGATAACAAGAATAATATTGAAATTGTTTACATCTATTATAACATAATACAATGTGAATATGGTGAATAAATATACTTTCTAGCCTCATTATATAGTTTTAATTCTTACGAACGTATATGAAATATATGTCATTAATTAATAGTCTTTTACCTTAATTTCTTAGTGATTAAGTAACCTAAAATTTGGTGATGGATAAGAAGAATAATATCGATATTGTTTACATCTATTATACCATAATACAATGTGAATATGGTGAATAAATTTACTATCTAACCTAATTATATAGTTTTTATTATTATGAACGTATATGAAATATATGTCATAAATTAATAATCTTTTAACTTAGTTTCTTAGTGATGAAGTAACATAAAATTTGGTGATGGATAAGAAGAATAATATTGAAATTGTTTATATCTATTATAACATAATACAATGTGAATATGGTGAATAAATATACTATCTAGCCTCATTATAATGTATTAATTATTGCGAACGTATATGAAATATATATAGTTAATTTGGTGTCTTTCAACTTAGTTTCTTAGTAAAGAAGTAACCTAAAATTTGGTGATGGATAAGAAGAATAATATTGAAATTAGTTACATGTATTATACCATAATACAATGTGAATATGGTGAATAAATATACTATCTAGCCTCATTATATAGTTTTAATTATTACGAACGTATATGAAATATATGTCATTAATTAATAGTCTTTTAACTTAGTTTCTTAGTGATTAAGTAACCTAAAATTTGGTGATGGATAAGAAGAATAATATTGAAATTGTTTAGATGTATTATACCATAATACAATGTGAATATGGTGAATAAATTTACTATCTAACCTCATTATATAGTTTTAACTATTACGAGCGTATATGAAATATATGTCATTGCTTAATTTTAACTTACTTTCTTAGTGATGAAGTAACCTAAAATTTGGTGATGGATAAGAAGAATTATATTGAAATTGTTTAGATGTATTATACCATAATACAATGTGAATATGGTGAATAAATTTACTATCTAACCTCATTATATAGTTTTAACTATTACGAGCGTATATGAAATATATGTCACTGATTAATAGTCTTTTAACTTAGTTTCTTAGTGATTAAGTAACCTAAAATTTGGTGATGGATAAGAATAATAATATTGAAATTGTTTACGTCTATAATACTGTAATACAATGTGAATATGGTGAATAAATATACTATCTAGCCTCATTATATAGTTTTAATTATTACAAACGTATATGAAATATGTATCATTAATTAATAGTCTTTTAACTTATTTTCTTAGTGATTTAGTAACCTAAAATTTGGTGCTGGATAAGAAGAATAATATTGAAATTGTTTACATGTATTATACCATAACACAATGTGAATATGGTGAATAAATTTAATATCTAACCTCATTATATAGTTTTGACTATTACGAACGTATATGAAATATATGTCATTGATTAATAGTCTTTTAACTTAGTTTCTTAGTGATGAAGTAACTTAAAATTTGGTGATGGATAAGAAGAATAATATTGAAATTGTTTAGATGTATTATACCATAATACAATGTGAATATGGTGAATAAATTTACTATCTAACCTCATTATATAGTTTTAACTATTACGAGCGTATATGAAATATATGTCATTAATTAATAGCCTTTTAACTTAGTTTCTTAGTGATGCTAAAATTTGGTGATGGATAACAAGAATAATATTGAAATTGTTTACATCTATTATACCATAATACAATGTGAATATGGTGAATAAATATACTATCTAGCCTCATTATATATTTTTAATTATTACGAACGTATATGAAATATATGTCATTAATTAATAGACTTTTACCTTAATTTCTTAGTGATTAACTAACCTAAAATTTGGTGATGGATAAGAAGAATAATATCGATATTGTTTACATCTATTATACCATAATACAATGTGAATATGGTGAATAAATTTACTATCTAACCTAATTATATAGTTTTAATTATTATGAACGTATATGAATTATATGTCATAAATTAATAATCTTTTAACTTGGTTTCTTAGTGATGAAGTAACCTAAAATTTGGTGATGGATAAGAAGAATAATATTGAAATTGTTTATATCTATTATAACATAATACAATGTGAATATGGTGAATAAATATACTATCTAGCCTCATTATATAGTTTTAATTATTGCGAACGTATATGAAATATATATAGTTAGTTTGGTGTCTTTCAACTTCGTTTCTTAGTAAAGAAGTAACCTAAAATTTGGTGATGAATAAGAAGAATAATATTGAAATTATTTACATGTATTATACCATAATACAATGTGAATATGGTGAATAAATTTACTATCTAATCTCATTATATAGTTTTAACTATTACGAGCGTATATGAAATATATGTCATTGATTAATAGCCTTTTAACTTAGTTTCTTAGTGATGCTAAAATCTGGTGATGAATAAGAAGAATAATATTGAAATTGTTTACATCTATTATATCATAATACAATGTGAATATGGTGAATAAATATACTATCTAGCCTCATTATATAGTTTTAATTATTACGAACGTATATGAAATATATGTCATTAATTAATAGTCTTTAACTTAGTTTCTTAGTGATGAAGTAACCTAAAATTTGGTGGTGGATAAGAAGAATAATATTGAAATTTTTTAGATGTATTATACCATAATACAATGTGAATCTGCTGAATAAATTTACTATCTAACCTAATTATATAGTTTTAATTATTATGAACGTATATGAAATATATGTCATAAATTAATAATCTTTTAACTTAGTTTCTTAGTGATGAAGTAACCTAAAATTTGGTGATGGATAAGAAGAATAATATTGAAATTTTTTATATCTATTATAACATAATACAATGTGAATATGGTGAATAAATATACTATCTAGCCTCATTATATAGTTTTAATTATTGCGAATGTATATGAAATATATATAGTTAATTTGGTGTCTTTCAACTTAGTTTCTTAGTAAAGAAGTAACCTAAAATTTGGTGATGGATAAGAAGAATAATATTGAAATTATTTACATGTATTATACCATAATACAATGTGAATATGGTGAATAAATTTACTATCTAATCTCATTAAATAGTTTTAACTATTACGAGCGTATATGAAATATATGTCATTGATTAATAGCCTTTTAACTTAGTTTCTTAGTGATGCTAAAATTTGGTGATGAATAAGAAGAATAATATTGAAATTGATTACATCTACTATATCATAATAAAATGTGAATATGGTGAATAAATATACTATCTAGCCTCATTATATAGTTTTAATTATTACGAACGTATATGAAATATATGTCATTAATTAATAGTCTTTTAACTTAGTTTCTTAGTGATGAAGTAACCTAAAATTTGGTGATGGATAAGAAGAATAATATTGAAATTTTTTAGATGTATTATACCATAATACAATGTGAATATGGTGAATAAATTTACTATCTAACCTTATTATATAGTTTTAACTATTACGAGCGTATATGAAATATATATGTCATTGATTAATTTTAACTTACTTTCTTAGTGATGAAGTAACCTAAAATTTGGTGATGGATAAGAAGAATAATATTGAAATTGTTTAGATGTATTATATCATAATACAATGTGAATATGGTGAATAAATATACTATCTAACCTCATTATATAGTTTTAACTATTACGAGCGTATATGAAATATATGTCATTGATTAATAGTCTTTTAACTTAGTTTCTTAGTGATGAAGTAACCTAAAATTTGGTGATGGATAAGAATAATAATATTGAAATTGTTCACGTCTATAATACCGTAATACAATGTGAATATGGTGAATAAATATACTATCTAGCCTCATTATATAGTTTTAATTATTACAAACGTATATGAAATATATATCATTAATTAATAGTCTTTTAACTTAGTTTCTTAGTGATTTAGTAACCTAAAATTTGGTGATGGATAAGAAGAATAATATTGAAATTGTTTACATGTATTATACCATAACACAATGTGAATATGTTGAATAAATTTAATATCTAACCTTATTATATAGTTTTGACTATTACGAACGTATATGAAATATGTGTCATTGATTAATAGTCTTTTAACTTAGTTTCTTAGTGATGAAGTAACCTAAAATTTGGTGATGGATAAGAAGAATAATATTGAAATTGTTTACATCTATTATACAATAATACAATGTGAATATGGTGAATAAATATACTATCTAGCCTCATCATATAGGTTTAATTATTACGAACGTATATGAAATATATGTCATTAATTAATAGTCTTTTAACTTAGTTTCTTAGTGATGAAGTAACCTAAAATTTGGTAATGGATAAGAATAATAATATTGAAATTGTTTACGTCTATTATATCGTAATACAATGTGAATATGGTGAATAAATATATTATCTAGCCTCATTATATAGTTTTAATTATTACGAACGTATATGAAATATATGTCATTAATTAATAGTCTTTTAAGTTAGTTTCTTAGTGATGAAGTAACTTAAAATTTGGTGATGCATAAGAAGAATAATATTGATATTGTTTACATCTATTATACCATAATACAATGTGAATATGGTGAATAAATTTACTATCTAACCTAATTATATAGTTTTAATTATTATGAACGTATATGAAATATATGTCATAAATTAATAATCTTTTAACTTAGTTTCTTAGTGATGAAGTAACCTAAAATTTTGTGATGGATAAGAAGAATAATATTGAAATTGTTTACATCTATTATAACATAATACAATGTGAATATGGCGAATAAATATACTATCAAGCCTCATTATATAGTTTTAATTATTACGAACGTATATGAAATATATATAGTTAATTTGGTGTCTTTCAACTTAGTTTCTTAGTAAAGAAGTAACCTAAAATTTGCTGATGGATAAGAAGAATAATATTGAAATTATTTACATGTATTATACCATAATACAATGTGAATATGGTGAATAAATTTACTATCTAACCTCATTATATAGTATTAACTATTACGAGCGTATATGAAATATATGTCATTGATTAATAGCCTTTAAACTTAGTTTCTTAGTGATGCTAAAATTTGGTAATGAATAAGAAGAATAATATTGAAATTGTTTACATCTATTATATCATAATACAATGTGAATATGGTGAATAAATATACTATCTAGCCTCATTATATAGGTTTAATTATTACGAACGTATATGAAATATATGTCATTAATTAATAGTCTTTTACCTTAATTTCTTAGTGATTAAGTAACCTAAAATTTGGTGATGGATAAGAAGAATAATATCGATATTGTTTACATCTATTATACCATAATACAATGTGAATATGGTGAATAAATTTAATATCTAACCTAATTATATAGTTTTTATTATTATGAACGTATATGAAATATATGTCATAAATTAATAATCGTTTAACTTAGTTTCTTAGTGATGAAGTAACCTAAAATTTGGTGATGGATAAGAAGAATAATATTGAAATTGTTTATATCTATTATAACATAATACAATGTGAATATGGTGAATAAATATACTATCTAGCCTCATTATATAGTATTAATTATTGTGAACGTATATGAAATATATATAGTTAATTTGGTGTCTTTCAACTTAGTTTCTTAGTAAAGAAGTAACCTAAAATTTTGTGATGGATAAGAAGAATAATATTGAAATTAGTTACATGTATTATACCATAATACAATGTGAATATGGTGAATAAATATACTATCTAGCCTCATTATATAGTTTTAATTATTACGAACGTATATGAAATATATGTCATTAATTAATAGTCTTTTAACTTAGTTTCTTAGTGATTAAGTAACCTAAAATTTGGTGATGGATAAGAAGAATAATTTTGAAATTGTTTAGATGTATTATACCATAATACAATGTGAATATGGTGAATAAATTTACTATCTAACCTCATTATATAGTTTTAACTATTACGAGCGTATATGAAATATATGTCATTGATTAATTTTAACTTACTTTCTTAGTGATGAAGTAACCTAAAATTTGGTGATGGATAAGAAGAATTATATTGAAATTGTTTAGATGTATTATACCATAATACAATGTGAATATGGTGAATAAATTTACTATCTAACCTCATTATATAGTTTTAACTATTACGAGCGTATATGAAATATATGTCACTGATTAATAGTCTTTTAACTTAGTTTCTTAGTGATGAAGTAACCTAAAATTTGGTGATGGATAAGAATAATAATATTGAAATTGTTTACGTCTATAATACTGTAATACAATGTGAATATGGTGAATAAATATACTATCTAGCCTCATTATATAGTTTTAATTATTACAAACGTATATGAAATATATATCATTAATTAATAGTCTTTTAACTTATTTTCTTAGTGATTTAGTAACCTAAAATTTGGTGTTGGATAAGAAGAATAATATTGAAATTGTTTACATGTATTATACCATAATACAATGTGAATATGGTGAATAAATTTAATATCTAACCTCATTATATAGTTTTGACTATTACGAACGTATATGAAATATATGTCATTGATTAATAGTCTTTTAACTTAGTTTCTTAGTGATGAAGTAACCTAAAATTTGGTGATGGATAAGAAGAATAATATTGAAATTGTTTAGATGTATTATACCATAATACAATGTGAATATGGTGAATAAATTTACTATCTAACCTCATTATATAGTTTTAACTAATACGAGCGTATATGAAATATATGTCATTGGTTAATAGTCTTTTAACTTAGTTTCTTAGTGATGCTAAAATTTGGTGATGGATAACAAGAATAATATTGAAATTGTTTACATCTATTATAACATAATACAATGTGAATATGGTGAATAAATATACTTTCTAGCCTCATTATATAGTTTTAATTATTACGAACGTATATGAAATATATGTCATTAATTAATAGTCTTTTACCTTAATTTCTTAGTGATTAAGTAACCTAAAATTTGGTGATGGATAAGAAGAATAATATCGATATTGTTTACATCTATTATACCATAATACAATGTGAATATGGTGAATAAATTTACTATCTAACCTAATTATATAGTTTTTATTATTATGAACGTATATGAAATATATGTCATAAATTAATAATCTTTTAACTTAGTTTCTTAGTGATGAAGTAACATAAAATTTGGTGATGGATAAGAAGAATAATATTGAAATTGTTTATATCTATTATAACATAATACAATGTGAATATGGTGAATAAATATACTATCTAGCCTCATTATAATGTATTAATTATTGCGAACGTATATGAAATATATATAGTTAATTTGGTGTCTTTCAACTTAGTTTCTTAGTAAAGAAGTAACCTAAAATTTGGTGATGGATAAGAAGAATAATATTGAAATTAGTTACATGTATTATACCATAATACAATGTGAATATGGTGAATAAATATACTATCTAGCCTCATTATATAGTTTTAATTATTACGAACGTATATGAAATATATGTCATTAATTAATAGTCTTTTAACTTAGTTTCTTAGTGATTAAGTAACCTAAAATTTCGTGATGGATAAGAAGAATAATATTGAAATTGTTTAGATGTATTATACCATAATACAATGTGAATATGGTGAATAAATTTACTATCTAACCTCATTATATAGTTTTAACTATTACGAGCGTATATGAAATATATGTCATTGATTAATTTTAACTTACTTTCTTAGTGATGAAGTAACCTAAAATTTGGTGATGGATAAGAAGAATTATATTGAAATTTTTTAGATGTATTATACCATAATACAATGTGAATATGGTGAATAAATTTACTATCTAACCTCATTATATAGTTTTAACTATTACGAGCGTATATGAAATATATGTCACTGATTAATAGTCTTTTAACTTAGTTTCTTAGTGATGAAGTAACCTAAAATGTGGTGATGGATAAGAATAATAATATTGAAATTGTTTACGTCTATAATACTGTAATACAATGTGAATATGGTGAATAAATATACTATCTAGCCTCATTATATAGTTTTAATTATTACAAACGTATATGAAATATGTATCATTAATTAATAGTCTTTTAACTTATTTTCTTAGTGATTTAGTAACCTAAAATTTGGTGCTGGATAGAAAGAATAATATTGAAATTGTTTACATGTATTATACCATAACACATTGTGAATATGGTGAATAAATTTAATATCTAACCTCATTATATAGTTTTGACTATTACGAACGTATATGAAATATATGTCATTGATTAATAGTCTTTTAACTTAGTTTCTTAGTGATGAAGTAACCTAAAATTTGGTGATGGATAAGAAGAATAATATTGAAATTGTTTAGATGTATTATAGCATAATACAATGTGAATATGGTGAATAAATTTAATATCTAACCTCATTATATAGTTTTAACTAATACGAGCGTATATGAAATATATGTCATTGGTTAATAGTCTTTTAACTTAGTTTCTTAGTGATGCTAAAATTTGGTGATGGATAACAAGAATAATATTGAAATTGTTTACATCTATTATACCATAATACAATGTGAATATGGTGAATAAATATACTATCTAGCCACATTATATATTTTTAATTATTACGAACGTATATGAAATATATGTCATTAATTAATAGACTTTTACCTTAATTTCTTAGTGATTAAGTAACCTAAAATTTGGTGATGGATAAGAAGAAGAATATCGATATTGTTTACATCTATTATACCATAATACAATGTGAATATGGTGAATAAATATACTATCTAGCCTCATTATATAGTTTTAATTATTGCGAACGTATATGAAATATATATAGTTAATTTGGTGTCTTTCAACTTAGTTTCTTAGTAAAGAAGTAACCTAAAATTTGGTGATGAATAAGAATAATAATATTGAAATTATTTACATGTATTATACCATAATACAATGTGAATATGGTGAATAAATTTACTATCTAATCTCATTATATAGTTTTAACTATTACGAGCGTATATGAAATATATGTCATTGATTAATAGCCTTTTAACTTAGTTTCTTAGTGATGCTAAAATTTGGTGATGAATAAGAAGAATAATATTGAAATTGTTTACATCTATTATATCATAATACAATGTGAATATGGTGAATAAATATACTATCTAGCCTCATTATATAGTTTTAATTATTACGAACGTATATGAAATATATGTCATTAATTAATAGTCTTTTAACTTAGTTTCTTAGTGATGAAGTAACCTAAAATTTGGTGATGGATAAGAAGAATAATATTGAAATTTTTTAGATGTATTATACCATAATACAATGTGAATCTGCTGAATAAATTTACTATCTAACCTAATTATATAGTTTTAATTATTATGAACGTATATGAAATATATGTCATAAATTAATAATCTTTTAACTTAGTTTCTTAGTGATGAAGTAACCTAAAATTTGGTGATGGATAAGAAGAATAATATTGAAATTTTTTATATCTATTATAACATAATACAATGTGAATATGGTGAATAAATATACTATCTAGCCTCATTAAATAGTTTTAATTATTGCGAATGTATATGAAATATATATAGTTAATTTGGTGTCTTTCAACTTAGTTTCTTAGTAAAGAAGTAACCTAAAATTTGGTGATGGATAAGAAGAATAATATTGAAATTATTTACATGTATTATACCATAATACAATGTGAATATGGTGAATAAATTTACTATCTAATCTCATTAAATAGTTTTAACTATTACGAGCGTATATGAAATATATGTCATTGATTAATAGCCTTTTAACTTAGTTTCTTAGTGATGCTAAAATTTGGTGATGAATAAGAAGAATAATATTGAAATTGATTACATCTATTATATCATAATAAAATGTGAATATGGTGAATAAATATACTATCTAGCCTCATTATATAGTTTTAATTATTACGAACGTATATGAAATATATGTCATTAATTAATAGTCTTTTAACTTAGTTTCTTAGTGATGAAGTAACCTAAAATTTGGTGATGGATAAGAAGAATAATATTGAAATTTTTTAGATGTATTATATCATAATACAACGTGAATATGGTGAATAAATATACTATCTAACCTCATTATATAGTTTTAACTATTACGAGCGTATATGAAATATATGTCATTGATTAATAGTCTTTTAACTTAGTTTCTTAGTGATGAAGTAACCTAAAATTTGGTGATAGATAAGAATAATAATATTGAAATTGTTTACGTCTATAATACCGTAATACAATTTGAATATGGTGAATAAATATACTATCTAGCCTCATTATATAGTTTTAATTATTACAAACGTATATGAAATATATATCATTAATTAATAGTCTTTTAACTTAGTTTCTTAGTGATTTAGTAACCTAAAATTTGGTGATGGATAAGAAGAATAATATTGAAATTGTTTACATGTATTATACCATAACACAATGTGAATATGTTGAATAAATTTAATATCTAACCTTATTATATAGTTTTGACTATTACGAACGTATATGAAATATGTGTCATTGATTAATAGTCTTTTAACTTAGTTTCTTAGTGATGAAGTAACCTAAAATTTGGTGATGGATAAGAAGAATAATATTGAAATTGTTTACGTCTATTATACAATAATACAATGTGAATATGGTGAATAAATATACTATCTAGCCTCATCATATAGGTTTAATTATTACGAACGTATATGAAATATATGTCATTAATTAATAGTCTTTTAACTTAGTTTCTTAGTGATGAAGTAACCTAAAATTTGGTAATGGATAAGAATAATAATATTGAAATAGTTTACGTCTATTATATCATAATACAATGTGAATATGGTGAATAAATATATTATCTAGCCTCATTATATAGTTTTAATTATTACGAACGTATATGAAATATATGTCATTAATTAATAGTCTTTTAAGTTAGTTTCTTAGTGATGAAGTAACCTAAAATTTGGTGATGCATAAGAAGAATAATATTGATATTGTTTACATCTATTATACCATAATACAATGTGAATATGGTGAATAAATTTACTATCTAACCTAATTATATAGTTTTAATTATTATGAACGTATATGAAATATATGTCATAAATTAATAATCTTTTAACTTAGTTTCTTAGTGATGAAGTAACCTAAAATTTTGTGATGGATAAGAAGAATAATATTGAAATTGTTTACATCTATTATAACATAATACAATGTGAATATGGCGAATAAATATACTATCAAGCCTCATTATATAGTTTTAATTATTACGAACGTATATGAAATATATATAGTTAATTTGGTGTCTTTCAACTTAGTTTCTTAGTAAAGAAGTAACCTAAAATTTGCTGATGGATAAGAAGAATAATATTGAAATTATTTACATGTATTATACCATAATACAATGTGAATATGGTGAATAAATTTACTATCTAACCTCATTATATAGTTTTAACTATTACGAGCGTATATGAAATATATTTCATTGATTAATAGCCTTTAAACTTAGTTTCTTAGTGATGCTAAAATTTGGTAATGAATAAGAAGAATAATATTGAAATTGTTTACATCTATTATATCATAATACAATGTGAATATGGTGAATAAATATACTATCTAGCCTCATTATATAGGTTTAATTATTACGAACGTATATGAAATATATGTCATTAATTAATAGTCTTTTAACTTAGTTTCTTAGTGATGAAGTAACCTAAAATTTGGTGATGGATAAGAAGAAGAATATTGAAATTGTTTAGATGTATTATACCATAATACAATGTGAATATGGTGAATAAATTTACTATCTAACCTCATTATATAGTTTTAACTATTACGAGCGTATATGAAATATATGTCATTGATTAATAGTCTTTTAACTTAGTTTCTTAGTGATGAAGTAACCTAAAATTTGGTAATGGATAAGAATAATAATATTGAAATTGTTTACGTCTATTATACCGTAATACAATGTGAATATGGTGAATAAATATATTATCTAGCCTCATTATATAGTTTTAATTATTACGAACGTATATGAAATATATGTCATTAATTAATAGTCTTTTAAGTTAGTTTCTTAGTGATGAAGTAACCTAAAATTTGGTGATGCATAAGAAGAATAATATCGATATTGTTTACATCTATTATACCATAATACAATGTGAATATGGTGAATAAATTTACTATCTAACCTAATTATATAGTTTGAATTATTATGAACGTATATGAAATATATGTCATAAATTAATAATCTTTTAACTTAGTTTCTTAGTGATGAAGTAACCTAAAATTTTGTGATGGATAAGAAGAATAATATTGAAATTGTTTACATCTATTATAACATAATACAATGTGAATATGGTGAATAAATATACTATCAAGCCTCATTATATAGTTTTAATTATTACGAACATATATGAAATATATATAGTTAATTTGGTGTCTTTTAACTTAGTTTCTTAGTAAAGAAGTAACCTAAAATTTGCTGATGGATAAGAAGAATAATATTGAAATTATTTACATGTATTATACCATAATACAATGTGAATATGGTGAATAAATTTACTATCTAACCTCATTATATAGTTTTAACTATTATGAGCGTATATGAAATATATGTCATTGATTAATAGCCTTTAAACTTAGTTTCTTAGTGATGCTAAAATTTGATAATGAATAAGAAGAATAATATTGAAATTGTTTACATCTATTATATCATAATACAATGTGAATATGGTGAATAAGTATACTATCTAGCCTCATTATATAGGTTTAATTATTACGAACGTATATGAAATATATGTCATTAATTAATAGTCTTTTAACTTCGTTTCTTAGTGATGAAGTAACCTAAAATTTGGTGATGGATAAGAAGAAGAATATTGAAATTGTTTAGATGTATTATACCATAATACAATGTGAATATGGTGAATAAATTTACTATCTAACCTCATTATATAGTTTTAACTATTACGAGCGTATATGAAATATATGTCATTGATTAATAGTCTTTTAACTTAGTTTCTTAGTGATTTAGTAACCTAAAATTTGGTGATGGATAAGAAGAAGAATATTGAAATTGTTTACATGTATTATACCATAACACAATGTGAATATGGTGAATAAATTTAATATATAACCTCATTATATAGTTTTGACTATTACGAGCGTATATGAAATATATGTCATTGATTAATAGTCTTTTAACTTAGTTTCTTAGTGATGAAGTAACCTAAAATTTGGTGATGGATAAGAAGAATAATATTGAAATTGTTTACATCTATTATACCATAATACAATGTGAATATGGAGAATAAATATACTATCTCGCCTCATCATATAGGTTTAATTATTACGAACGTATATGAAATATATATCATTAATTAATAGGCTTTTAACTTAGTTTCTTAGTGATGAAGTAACCTAAAATTTGGTGATGGATAAGAAGAATAATATCGATATTGTTTACATCTATTATACCATAATAAAATATGAATATTGTGAATAAATTTACTATCTAACCTAATTATGTAGTTTTAATTATTACGAACGTATATGAAATATATGTCATTAATTAATATTCTTTTAAGTTAGTTTCTTAGTGATGAAGTAACCAAAAATTTGGTGATGGATAAGAAGAATAATATTGAAATTGTTTACATCTATTATACCATAATATGATGTGAATATTGTGAATAAATTAACTATCTAACCTCATTATATAGTTTTAACTATTACGAGCGTATATGAAATATATGTCATTGATTAATAGTCTTTTAACTTAGTTTCTTAGTGATTTAGTAACCTAATATTTGGTGATGGATAAGAAGAATAATATTGAAATTGTTTACATGTATTATACCATAACACAATGTGATTATGGTGAATAAATTTAATATCTAACCTCATTATATAGTTTTGACTATTACGAACGTATATGAAATATATGTCATTAATTAATAGTCTTTTAACTTAGTTTCTTAGTGATGAAGTAACCTAAAATTTGGTGATGGATAAGAAGAATAATATTGAAATTTTTTAGATGTATTATACCATAATACAATGTGAATATGGTGAATAAATTTACTATCTAACCTCATTATATGGTTTTAACTATTACGAGCGTATATAAAATATATGTCATTGATTAATTTTAACTTACTTTCTTAGTGATGAAGTAACCTAAAATTTGGTGATGGATAAGAAGAATAATATTGAAATTGTTTAGATGTATTATATCATAATACAATGTGAATATGGTGAATAAATTTACTATCTAACCTCATTATATAGTTTTAACTATTACGAGCGTATATGAAATATATGTCATTGATTAATAGTCTTTTAACTTAGTTTCTTAGTGATGAAGTAACCTAAAATTTGGTGATGGATAAGAATAAAAATATTGAAATTGTTTACGTCTATAATACCGTAATACAATGTGAATATGGTGAATAAATATACTTTCTAGCCTCATTATATAGTTTTAATTATTACAAACGTATATGAAATATATATCATTAATTAATAGTCTTTTAACTTAGTTTCTTAGTGATTTAGTAACCTAAAATTTGGTGATGGATAAGAAGAATAATATTGAAATAGTTTACATGTATTATACCATAACACAATGTGAATATGGTGAATAAATTTAATATCTAACCTCATTATATAGTTTTGACTATTACGAACGTATATGAATTATATGTCATTGATTAATAGTCTTTTAACTTAGTTTCTTAGTGATGAAGTAACCTAAAATTTGGTGATGGATAAGAAGAATAACATTGAAATTGTTTACATCTATTATACCATAATACAATGTGAATATGGTGAATAAATATACTATCTAGCCTCATCATATAGGTTTAATTATTACGAACGTATATGAAATATATATAGTTAATTTGGTGTCTTTCAAGTTAGTTTCTTAGTAAAGAAGTAACCTAAAATTTGCTGATGGATAAGAAGATTAATATTGAAATTATTTACATGTATTATACCATAATACAATGTGAATATGGTGAATAAATTTACTATCTAACCTCATTATATAGTTTTAACTATTACGAGCGTATATGAAATATATGTCATTGATTAATAGCCTTTTAACTTAGTTTCTTAGTGATGCTAAAATTTGGTAATGAATAAGAAGAAGAATATTATAATTGTTTACATCTATTATATCATAATACAATGTGAATATGGTGAATAAATATACTATCTAGCCTCATTATATAGGTTTAATTATTACAAACGTATATGAAATATACGTCATTAATTAATAGACTTTTAACTTACTTTCTTAGTGATGAAGTAACCTAGAATTTGGTGATGGATAAGAAGAATAATATTGAAATTGTTTAGATGTATTATACCATAATACAATGTGAATATGGTGAATAAATTTAATATCTAACCTCATTATATAGTTTTGACTATTACGAACGTATATGAAATATATGTCATTGATTAATAGTCTTTTAACTTAGTTTCTTAGTGATGCTAAAATTTGGTGATGGATAACAAGAATAATATTGAAATTGTTTACATCTATTATACCATAATACAATGTTAATATGGTGAATAATTATACTATCTACCCTCATTATATAGTTTTAATTATTACGAACGTATATGAAATATATGTCATTAATTAATAGTCTTTTACCTTAGTTTCTTAGTGATTAAGTAATCTAAAAGCTGGTGATCGATAAGAAGAACAATATTGAAATTTTTTACATCTATTATACCATAATTTAATGTGAATATGGTGAATAAATTTTCTATCTAACCTCATTATATAGTTTTAATTATTACGAATGTATATAAAATATATGTCATTAACTAATAGTCTTTTAACTTAGTTTCTTAGTGATGAAGTAACCTAAAATTTGGTGATGGATAAGAAGAATAATATCGAAATTGTTTACATCTATTATACCATAATACAATGTTAATATGGTAAATAAATTTACTACCTAACCTCATTATATAGTTTTAACTATTACGAGGGTAAATGAAATATATGTCATTGATTAATAGTCTTTTAACTTAGTTTCTTAGTGATGAAGTAACCTAAAATTTGGTGATGGATAAGAAGAATAATATTGAAATTGTTTAGATGCATTATACCATAATACAATGTGAATATGGTGAATAAATTTACTATTTAACCTCAATATATAATTTCAATTATTATGAACGTATACGAAATATATGTCATAAGTTAATAGTTTTTTAACTTAGTTTCTTAGTGATGAAGTAACCTAAACTTTGGTTATGGATAAGAAGAATAATATTGAAATTGTTTACATGTATTATACCATAATACAATGTGAATATGGTGAATAAATTTACTATCTAACCTCATTATGTAGTTTTAGTTATTACGAATGTATATAAAATATATGTCATTAACTAATAGTCTTTTAACTTAGTTTCTTAATGATGAAGTAACGCAAAATTTGGTAATGGACAAGAAGAATAATATCGAAATCGTGTACACCTATTATACCATAATACAATGTGAATATGGTGAATAAATTTACTATCTAACCTCATTATATAGTTTTAATTATTATGACTTATATGAAATATTAGTCATAAATTAATAGTCTTTTAACTTAGTTTCTTAGTGATGAAGTAACCTAAAATTTGGTGATGGATAAGAAGAATAATATTGAAATTTTTTAGATGTATTATACCATAATACAATGTGAATATGGTGAATAAATTTACTATCTAGCCTCATTATATAGTTTTAACTATTACAAGCGTGTATGAAATATATGTCATTGATTAATAGTCTTTTAACTTAGTTTCTTAGTGATGCTAAAATTTGGTGATGGATAACAAGAATAATATCGAAATTGTTTATATCTATTTTACCATAATACAATGTGAATATGGTGAATAAATATACTATCTAGCCTCATTATATAGTTTTAATTATTACGAACGTATATGAAATATATGTCATTAATTAATAGTCTTTTAACTTAGTTTCTTAGTGATTAAGTAACCTAAAATTTTGTGATGGATAAGAAGAATAATATTGAAATTGTTTAAATGTATTATACCATAATACAATGTGAATATGGTGAATAAATTTACTATCTAACCTCATTATATAGTTTTAACTATTACGAGCGTATATGAAATATATGTCATTGATTAATAGTTCTTTAACTTAGTTTCTTAGTGATGCTAAAATTTGGTGATGGATAACAAGAATAATATCGAAATTGTTTATATCTATTATACTATAATACAATGTGAATATGGTGAATAAATATACTATCTAGCCTCATTATATAGTTTTAATTATTACGAGCGTATATGAAATATATGTCATTAATTAATAGTCTTTTAACTTAGTTTCTTAGTGATGAAGTAACCTAAAATTTGGTGATGGATAACAAGAATAATATTGAAATTGTTTACATCTATTATACCATAATATAATGTGAATATGGTAAATAAATTTACTATCTAACCTTATTATATGGTTTTAATTATTACGAACGTATATGAAATATATGTCATTTACTATAGTCTTTTAACTTAGTTTCTTAGTGATGAAGTAACCTAAAATTTGGTAATGGATAAGAATAATAATATTGAAATTGTTTACGTCCATTATACAGTAATACAACGTGAATATGGTGAATAAATTTACTATCTAGCCTCATTATATAGTTTTAACTATTACGAGCGTATATGAAATATATGTCATTGATTAATAGTCTTTTAACTTAGTTTCTTAGTGATGCTAAAATTTGGTGATGGATAACAAGAATAATATTGAAATTGTTTACATCTATTATACCATAATACAATGTGAATATGGTGAATAATTATACTATCTATCCTCATTATATAGTTTTAATTATTACAAACGTATATGAAATATATGTCATTAATTAATAGTCTTTTACCTTAGTTTCTTAGTGATTAAGTAACCTAAAATCTGGTGATGGATAAGAAAAATAATATTGAAATTTTTTGCATTTATTATACCATAATTTAATGTGAATATGGTGAATAAATTTACTATCTAACCTCATTATATAGTTTTAATTATTACGAATATATATAAAATATATGTCATTAACTAATAGTCTTTTGACTTAGTTTCTTAGTGATGAAGTAACCTAAAATTTGGTGATGGATAAGAAGAATAATATCGAAATTGTTTACATCTATTATACCATAATACAATGTGAATATGGTGAACAAATTTACTATCTAACCTCATTATATAGTTTTAACTATTACGAGGGTATATGAAATATATGTCATTGATTAATAGTCTTTTAACTTAGTTTCTTAGTGATGAAGTAACCTAAAATTTGGTGATGGATAAGAAGAATAATATTGAAATTGTTTAGATGTATTATACCATAATACAATGTGAATATGGTGAATAAATTTACTATCTACCCTCATTATATAGTTTTAACTATTACGAGCGTATATGAAATATATGTCATTGATTAATTGTGTTTTAACTTAGTTTCTTAGTGATGCTAAAATTTGGTGATGGATAACAAGAATAATATTGAAATTGTTTACATCTATTATACCATAATACAATGTGAATATGGTGAATAATTATACTATCTAGCCTCATTATATAGTTTTAATTATTACGAACGTATAGGAAATATATGTCATTAATTAATAGTCTTTTACCTTAGTTTCTTAGTGATTAAGTAACCTAAAATCAGGTGATGGATAAGAAGAATAATATCGAAATTGTTTACATCTATTATACCATAATACAATGTGAATATGGTGAATAAATTTACTATCTAACCTCATTATATAGTTTTAACTATTACGAGGGTATATGAAATATATGTCATTGATTAGTAGTCTTTTAACGTAGTTTCTTAGTGATGAAGTAACCTAAAATTTGGTGATGGATAAGAAGAATAATATTGAAATTGTTTGAATGTATTATACCATAATACAATGTGAATATGGTGAATAAATTTACTATCTAACCTCATTATATAGTTTTAACTATTACGAGCATATATGAAATATATGTCATTGATTAAAAGTCTTTTAACTTAGTTTCTTAGTGATGAAGTAACCTAAAATTTGGTGATGGATAAGAAGAATAATATTGAAATTGTTTAGATGTATTATACCATAATACAATGTGAATATGGTGAATAAATTTACTATCTAGCCTCATTATATAGTTTTAACTATTACGGGCGTATATGAAATATATGTCATTGATTAATAGTCTTTTAACTTAGTTTCTTAGTGATGCTAAAATTTGGTGATGGATAACAAGAATAATATTGAAATTGTTTACATCTATTATACCATAATACAATGTGAATATGGGGAATAATTATACTATCTAGCCTCATTATATAGTTTTAATTATTACGAACGTATATGAAATATATGTCATTAATTAATAGTCTTTCACCTTAGTTTCTTAGTGATTAAGTAACCTAAAATCTGGTGATGGATAAGAAGAATAATATTGAAATTTTTTACATCTATTATACCATAATATAATGTGAATATGGTTAATAAATTTACTATCTAACCTCATTATATAGTTATAATTATTACGAACATATATGAAATATATGACATTTACTATAGTCTTTTAACTTAGTTTCTTAGTGATGAAGTAACCTAAAATTTGGTAATGGATAAGAATAATAATATTGAAATTGTTTACGTCTATTATACCGTAATACAATATGAATATGGTGAATAAATATACTATCTAGCCTCATTATATAGTTTTAATTATTACAAACGTATATGAAATATATATCATTAATTAATAGTCTTTTAACTTAGTTTCTTAGTGATGAAGTAACCTAAAATTTGGTGATGGATAAGAAGAGTAATATTGAAATTGTTTACATGTATTATACCATAATACAATGTGAATATGGTGAATAAATTTACTATTTAACCTCAATATATAATTTCAATTATTATGAACGTATACGAAATATATGTCATAAGTTAATAGTTTTTTAACTTAGTTTCTTAGTGATGAAGTAACCTAAACTTTGGTTAATGATAAGAAGAATAATATTGAAATTGTTTACATGTTTTATACCATAATACAATGTGAATATGGTGAATAAATTTACTATCTAACCTCATTATGTAGTTTTAGTTATTACGAATGTATATAAAATATATGTCATTAACTAATAGTCTTTTAACTTAGTTTCTTAGTGATGAAGTAACGCAAAATTTGGTAATGGACAAGAAGAATAATATCGAAATCGTGTACATCTATTATACCATAATACAATGTGAATATGGTGAATAAATTTACTATCTAACCTCATTATATAGTTTTAATTATTATGACTTATATGAAATATTAGTCATAAATTAATAGTCTTTTAACTTAGTTTCTTAGTGATGAAGTAACCTAAAATTTGGTGATGGATAAGAAGAATAATATTGAAATTTTTTAGATGTATTATACCATAATACAATGTGAATATGGTGAATAAATTTACTATCTAGCCTCATTATATAGTTTTAACTATTACAGGCGTATATGAAATATATGTCATTGATTAATAGTCTTTTAACTTAGTTTCTTAGTGATGCTAAAATTTGGTGATGGATAACAAGAATAATATTGAAATTGTTTACATCTATTATACCATAATACAATGTGAATATGGTGAATAATTATACTATCTAGCCTCATTATATAGTTTTAATTATTACGAACGTATATGAAATATATGTCATTAATTAATAGTGTTTTACCTTAGTTTCTTAGTGATTAAGTAACCTAAAAGCTGGTGATGGATAAGAAGAACAATATTGAAATTTTTTACATCTATTATACCATATTTTAATGTGAATATGGTGAATAAATTTACTATCTAACCTCATTATATAGTTTTAATTATTACGAATGTATATAAAATATATGTCATTAACTAATAGTCTTTTAACTTAGTTTCTTAGTGATGAAGTAACCTAAAATTTGGTGATGGATAAGAAGAATAATATCGAAATTGTTTACATCTATTATACCATAATACAATGTTAATATGGTGAATAAATTTACTATCTAACCTCATTATATAGTTTTAACTATTACGAGGGTATATGAAATATATGTCATTGATTAATAGTCTTTTAACTTAGTTTCTTAGTGATGAAGTAACCTAAAATTTGGTGATGGATAAGAAGAATAATATTGAAATTGTTTAGATGCATTATACCATAATACAATGTGAATATGGTGAATAAATTTACTATCTAACCTCATTATATAGTTTTAACTATTACGAGCATATATGAAATATATGTCATTGATTAATAGTCTTTTAACTTAGTTTCTTAGTGATGCTAAAATTTGGTGATGGATAACAAGAATAATATTGAAATTGTTTACATCTATTATACCATAATACAATGTGAATATGGTGAATAATTATACTATCTAGCCTCATTATATAGTTTTAATTATTACGAACGTATATGAAATATATGTCATTAATTAATAGTGTTTTACCTTAGTTTCTTAGTGATTAAGTAACCTAAAAGCTGGTGATGGATAAGAAGAACAATATTGAAATTTTTTACATCTATTATACCATATTTTAATGTGAATATGGTGAATAAATTTACTATCTAACCTCATTATATAGTTTTAATTATTACGAATGTATATAAAATATATGTCATTAACTAATAGTCTTTTAACTTAGTTTCTTAGTGATGAAGTAACCTAAAATTTGGTGATGGATAAGAAGAATAATATCGAAATTGTTTACATCTATTATACCATAATACAATGTTAATATGGTGAATAAATTTACTATCTAACCTCATTATATAGTTTTAACTATTACGAGGGTATATGAAATATATGTCATTGATTAATAGTCTTTTAACTTAGTTTCTTAGTGATGAAGTAACCTAAAATTTGGTGATGGATAAGAAGAATAATATTGAAATTGTTTAGATGCATTATACCATAATACAATGTGAATATGGTGAATAAATTTACTATCTAACCTCATTATATAGTTTTAACTATTACGAGCATATATGAAATATATGTCATTGATTAATAGTCTTTTAACTTAGTTTCTTAGTGATGCTAAAATTTGGTGTTGGATAACAAGAATAATATCGAAATTGTTTATATCTATTTTACCATAATACAATGTGAATATGGTGAATAAATATACTATCTAGCCTCATTATATAGTTTTAATTATTACGAACGTATATGAAATATATGTCATTAATTAATAGTGTTTTAACTTAGTTTCTTAGTGATGAAGTAACCTAAAATTTTGTGATGGATAAGAAGAATAATATTGAAATTGTTTAAATGTATTATACCATAATACAATGTGAATATGGTGAATAAATTTACTATATAACCTCATTATATAGTTTTAACTATTAAGAGCGTATATGAAATATATGTCATTGATTAATAGTCTTTTAACTTAGTTTCTTAGTGATGCTAAAATTTGGTAATAGATAACAAGAATAATATCGAAATTGTTTACATCTATTATACCATAATACAATGTGAATATGGTGAATAAATATACTATCTAGTCTCATTATATAGTTTTAATTATTACGAACGTATATGAAATATATGTCATTAATTAATAGTGTTTTAACTTAGTTTCTTAGTGATGAAGTAACCTAAAATTTTGTGATGGATAAGAAGAATAATATTGAAATTGTTTACATCTATTATACCATAATATAATGTGAATATGGTGAATAAATTTACTATCTAACCTCATTATATAGTTTTAATTATTACGAACGTATATGAAATATATGTCATTTACTATTGTCTTTTAACTTAGTTTCTTAGTGATGAAGTAACCTAAAATTTGGTAATGGATAAGAATAATAATATTGAAATTGTTTACGTCCATTATACAGTAATACAACGTGAATATGGTGAATAAATTTACTATCTAGCCTCATTATATAGTTTTAACTATTACGAGCGTATATGAAATATATGTCATTGATTAATAGTCTTTTAACTTAGTTTCTTAGTGATGCTAAAATTTGGTGATGGATAACAAGAATAATATTGAAATTGTTTACATCTATTATACCATAATACAATGTGAATATGGTGAATAATTATACTATCTAGCCTCATTATATAGTTTTAATTATTACGAACGTATATGAAATATATGTCATTAATTAATAGTTTTTTACCTTAGTTTCTTAGTGATTAAGTAACCTAAAATCTGGTGATGGATAAGAAGAATAATATTGAAATTTTTTACATTTATTATACCATAATTTAATGTGAATATGGTGAATAAATTTACTACCTAACCTCATTATATAGTTTTAATTATTACGAATGTATATAAAATATATGTCATTAACTAATAGTCTTTTAACTTAGTTTCTTAGTGATGAAGTAACCTAAAATTTAGTGATGGATAAGAAGAATAATATCGAAATTGTTTACATCTATTATACAATAATACAATGTGAATATGGTGAACAGATTTACTATCTAACCTCATTATATAGTTTTAACTATTACGAGGGTATATGAAATATATGTCATTGATTAATAGTGTTTTAACTTAGTTTCTTAGTGATGCTAAAATTTGGTGATGGATAACAAGAATAATATTGAAATTGTTTACATCTATTATACCATAATACAATGTGAATATGGTGAATAATTATACTATCTAGCCTCATTATATAGTTTTAATTATTACGAACGTTTAGGAAATATATGTCATTAATTAATAGTCTTTTACCTTAGTTTCTTAGTGATTAAGTAACCTAAAATCTGGTGATGGATAAGAAGAATAATATTGAAATTTTTTACATCTATTATACCATAATTTAATGTGAATATGGTGAATAAATTTACTATCTAACCTCATTATATAGTTTTAATTATTACGAATGTATATAAACTATATGTCATTAACTAATAGTCTTTTAACTTAGTTTCTTAGTGATGAAGTAACCTAAAATTTGGTGATGGATAAGAAGAATAATATCGAAATTGTTTACATCTATTATACCATAATACAATGTGAATATGGTGAATAAATTTACTATCTAACCTCATTATATAGTTTTAACTATTACGAGGGTATATGAAATATATGTCATTGATTAGTAGTCTTTTAACTTAGTTTCTTAGTGATGAAGTAACCTAAAATTTGGTGATGGATAAGAAGAATAATATTGAAATTGTTTAGATGTATTATACCATAATACAATGTGAATATGGTGAATAAATTTACTATCTACCCTCATTATATAGTTTTAACTATTACGAGCGTATATGAAATATATGTCATTGATTAATAGTCTTTTAACTTAGTTTCTTAGTGATGCTAAAATTTGGTGATGGATAACAAGAATAATATTGAAATTGTTTACATCTATTATACCATAATACAATGTGAATATGGTGAATAATTATACTATCTAGCCTCATTATATAGTTTTAATTATTACGAACGTATATGAAATATATGTCATTTACTATAGTCTTTTAACTTAGTTTCTTAGTGATGAAGTAACCTAAAATTTGGTAATGGATAAGAATAATAATATTGAAATTGTTTACGTCTATTATACCGTAATACAATGTGAATATGGTGAATAAATATACTATCTAGCCTCATTATATAGTTTTAATTATTACAAACGTATATGAAATATATGTCATTTACTATAGTCTTTTAACTTAGTTTCTTAGTGATGAAGTAACCTAAAATTTTGTAATGGATAAGAATAATAATATTGAAATTGTTTACGTCCATTATACAGTAATACAACGTGAATATGGTGAATAAATTTACTATCTAGCCTCATTATAAAGTTTTAACTATTACGAGCGTATATGAAATATATGTCATTGATTAATAGTCTTTTAACTTAGTTTCTTAGTGATGCTAAAATTTGGTGATGGATAACAAGAATAATATTGAAATTGTTTACATCTATTATACCATAATACAATGTGAATATGGTGAATAATTATACTATCTAGCCTCATTATATAGTTTTAATTATTACGAACGTATATGAAATATATGTCATTAATTAATAGTCTTTTACCTTAGTTTCTTAGTGATTAAGTAACCTAAAATCTGGTGATGGATAAGAAGAATAATATTGAAATTTTTTACATTTATTATACCATAATTTAATGTGAATATGGTGAATAAATTTACTATCTAACCTCATTATATAGTTTTAATTATTACGAATGTATATAAAATATATGTCATTAACTAATAGTCTTTTACCTTAGTTTCTTAGTGATGAAGTAACCTAAAATTTGGTGATGGATAAGAAGAATAATATCGAAATTGTTTACATCTATTATACCATAATACAATGTGAATATGGTGAATAAATTTACTATCTAACCTCATTATATAGTTTTAACTATTACGAGGGTATATGAAATATATGTCATTGATTAGTAGTCTTTTAACTTAGTTTCTTAGTGATGAAGTAACCTAAAATTTGGTGATGGATAAGAAGAATAATATTGAAATTGTTTAGATGTATTATACCATAATACAATGTGAATATGGTGAATAAATTTACTATCTACCCTCATTATATAGTTTTAACTATTACGAGCGTATATGAAATATATGTCATTGATTAATAGTCTTTTAACTTAGTTTCTTAGTGATGCTAAAATTTGGTGATGGATAACAAGAATAATATTGAAATTGTTTACATCTATTATACCATAATACAATGTGAATATGGTGAATAATTATACTATCTAGCCGCATTATATAGTTTTAATTATTACGAACGTATATGAAATATATGTCATTTACTATAGTCTTTTAACTTAGTTTCTTAGTGATGAAGTAACCTAAAATTTGGTAATGGATAAGAATAATAATATTGAAATTGTTTACGTCTATTATACCGTAATACAATGTGAATATTGTGAATAAATTTACTATCTAACCTCATTATATAGTTTTAATTATCATGAACGTATATGAAATATAAGTCATAAATTAATAGTCTTTTAACTTAGTTTCTTAGTGATGAAGTAACCTAAAATTTGGTGATGGATAAGAAGAATAATATAGAAATTGTTTAAATGTATTATACCATAATACAATGTGAATATGGTGAATAAATTTACTATCTAACCTCATTATATAGTTATAACTATTACGAGCGTATATGAAATATATGTCATTGATTAATTATCTTTTAACTTAGTTTCTTAGTGATGCTAAAATTTGATGATAGATAATAAGAATAATATCGAAATTGTTTACATCTATTATACCATAATACAATGTGAATATGGTGAATAAAAATACTATCTAGCCTTATTATATAGTTTTAATTATTACGAACGTATATGAAATATATGTCATTAATTAATAGTCTTTTAACTTAGTTTCTTAGTGATGAAGTAACCTAAAATTTTGTGATGGATAAGAAGAATAATATTGAAATTGTTTACATCTATTATACCATAATATAATGTGAATATGGTGAATAAATTTACTATCTAACCTCATTATATAGTTTTAATTATTACGAACGTATATGAAATATAAGTCATAAATTAATAGTCTTTTAACTTAGTTTCTTAGTGATGAAGTAACCTAAAATTTGGTGATGGATAAGAAGAAGAATATTGAAATTGTTTACATGTATTATACCATAATACAATGTGAATATGGTGAATAAATTTACTATCTAACCTCATTATGTAGTTTTAGTTATTACGAATGTATATAAAATATATGTCATTAACTAAAAGTCTTTTAACTTAGTTTCTTAGTGATGAAGTAACCTAAAATTTGGTGATGGATAAGAAGAATAATATCGAAATTGTTTACACCTATTATACCATAATACAATGTGAATATGGTGAATAAATTTACTATCTAGCCTCATTATATAGTTTTAACTGTTACGAGCGTATATGAAATATATGTCATTGATTAATAGTCTTTTAACTTAGTTTCTTAGTGATGAAGTAACCTAAACTTTGGTTATGGATAAGAAGAATAATATTGAAATTTTTTATATTTATTATACCATAATATAATGTGAATATGGTGAATAAATTTACTATCTAACCTCATTATATAGTTTTAATTATTACGAACATATATGAAATATATGTCATTTACTATAGTCTTTTAACTTAGTTTCTTAGTGATGAAGTAACCTAAAATTTGGTAATGGATAAGAATAATAATATTGAAATTGTTTATGTCTATTATACCGTAATACAATGTGAATATGGTAAATAAATATACTATCAAACCTCATTATATTGTTTTAATTATGATGAACGTATATGAAATATAAGTCATAAATTAATAGTCTTTTAACTTAGTTTCTTAGTGATGAAGTAACCTAAAATATTGTGATGGATAAGAAGAATAATATTGAAATTGTTTAAATGTATTATACCATAATACAATGTGAATATGCTGAATAAATTTACTATCTAACCTCATTATATAGTTTTAACTATTACGAGCGTATATGAAATATATGTCATTGATTAATAGTCTTTTAACTTAGTTTCTTAGTGATGCTAAAATTTGGTGATAGATAATAAGAATAATATTGAAATTGTTTACATCTATTATACCATAATACAATGTGAATATGGTGAATAAATATACTATCTATCCTCATTATATAGTTTTAATTATTACGAATGTATATAAAATATATGTCATTAACTAATAGTCTTTTAACTTAGCTTCTGAGTGATGAAGTAACGTAAAATTTGGTGATGGACAAGAAGAATAATATTGAAATTGTTTACATCTATTATACCATAATACAATGTGAATATGGTGAATAAATTTAATATCTAACCTCATTATATAGTTTTAATTATTATGAACGTATATGAAATATAAGTCATAAGTTAATAGTCTTTTAACTTAGTTTCTTAGTGATGAAGTAACCTAAAATTTGGTGATGGATAAGAAGAATAATATTGAAATTGTTTACATGTATTATACCATAATACAATGTGAATATGGTGAATAAATTTACTATCTAACCTCATTATATAGTTTTAACTATTACGAGCGTATATGAAATATATGTCATTGATTAATTGTCTTTTAAATTAGTTTCTTAGTGATCCTAAAATTTGGTGATGGATAACAAGAATAATATCGAAATTGTTTATATCTATTTTACCATAATACAATGTGAATATGGTGAATAAATATACTATCTAGCCTCATTATATAGTTTTAATTATTACGAACGTATATGAAATATATGTCATTAATTAATAGTCTTTTAACTTAGTTTCTTAGTGATGAAGTAACCTAAAATTTTGTGATGGATAAGAAGAATAATATTGAAATTGTTTAAATGTATTATACCATAATACAATGTGAATATGGTGAATAAATTTACTATCTAACATCATTATATAGTTTTAACTATTACGAGCGTATATGAAATATATGTAATTGATTAATAGTTCTTTAACTTAGTTTCTTAGTGATGCTAAAATTTGGTGATGGATAACAAGAATAATATCGAAATTGTTTATATCTATTATACCATAATACAATGTGAATATGGTGAATAAATATACTATCTAGCCTCATTATACAGTTTTAATTATTACGAACGTATATGAAATATATGTCATTAATTAATAGTCTTTTAACTTAGTTTCTTTGTGATGAAGTAACCTAAAATTTGGTGATGGATAACAAGAATAATATTGAAATTGTTTACATCTATTATACCATAATATAATGTGAATATGGTAAATAAATTTACTATCTAACCTTATTATATGGTTTTAATTATTACGAACGTATATGAAATATATGTCATTTACTATAGTCTTTTAACTTAGTTTCTTAGTGATGAAGTAACCTAAAATTTGGTAGTGGATAAGAATAATAATATTGAAATTGTTTACGTCTATTATACCGTAATACAATGTGAATATGGTGAATAAATATACTATCTAGCCTCATTATATAGTTTTAATTATTATAAATGTATATGAAATATATGTCATTGATTAATAGTCTTTTAACTTAGTTTCTTAGTGATGCTAAAATTTGGTGATAGATAACAAGAATAATATCGAAATTGTTTACATCTATTATACCATAATACAATGTGAATATGGTGAATAAATATATTATCTAGCCTCATTATATAGTTTTAATTATTATGAACGTATATGAAATATATGTCATTAATTAATAGTCTTTTAACTTAGTTTCTTAGTGATGAAGTAACCTAAAATTTTGTGATGGATAAGAAGAATAATATTGAAATTGTTTACATCTATTATACCATAATATAATGTGAATATGGTGAATAAATTTACTATCTAACCTCATTATATAGTTTTAATTATTACGAACGTATATGAAATATATGTCATTTACTATAGTCTTTTAACTTAGTTTCTTAGTGATGAAGTAACCTAAAATTTGGTAATGGATAAGAATAATAATATTGAAATTGTTTACGTCCATTATACAGTAATACAACGTGAATATGGTGAATAAATTTACTATATAGCCTCATTATATAGTTTTAACTATTACGAGCGTATATGAAATATATGTCATTGATTAATAGTCTTTTAACTTAGTTTCTTAGTGATGCTAAAATTTGGTGATGGATAACAAGAATAATATTGAAATTGTTTACATCTATTATACCATAATACAATGTGAATATGGTGAATAATTATACTATCTAGCCTCATTATATAGTTTTAATTATTACGAACGTATATGAAATATATGTCATTAATTAATAGTCTTTTACCTTAGTTTCTTAGTGATTAAGTAACCTAAAATCTGGTGATGGATAAGAAGAATAATATTGAAATTTTTTACATTTATTATACCATAATTTAATGTGAATATGGTGAATAAATTTACTATCTAACCTCATTATATAGTTTTAATTATTACGAATGTATATAAAATATATGTCATTAACTAATAGTCTTTTAACTTAGTTTCTTAGTGATGAAGTAACCTAAAATTTGGTGATGGATAAGAAGAATAATATCGAAATTGTTTACATCTATTATACCATAATGCAATGTGAATATGGTGAACAAATTTACTATCTAACCTCATTATATAGTGTTGTACCCCCAAAATTTGCCCTCCCATATTCTTCAAGAAATTGCCAAATCAAAGCTTCAAAATTTCCCAAGGGTTGCACAGTGTAAGGGTCTCATAAGCAGTCAAAATTAGGGTTTTTGTTCTGATCAAGAAAATGAAGTTTCCAAAGGTCCAATCAAGTCTCACATGCCTACAAATATGGTCAAGCATCCTCATATCAAGTTTCAAGACATTCAGCACAAAATTGCATAGTCAAAAACCCTAATTGCACTACAGTCAACTGTAGGGGCAAAATGGTCATTTGGCAGTCAAAAGTTCAAATTTTTTATCAACATCTCATTTTGAAGTCACAAACATCATTTGATCAATGCTTGATCATGATTCCCAAAGCTTGGCTCAAAAATCATCAAGATGCAAAAGTTTCCTTATTTGGACAGCTGAAAAAGTCAACTGTAAATTGACTAGGGCATAACTTTCACATGGATTATCAGAAAAATTCCCTCCAAAGCTCATTTTGAAGAGAAAGACATTTCCTACAACTCATCTTCATACTTCAAGTCCAAGAAATGCTCTCACAAAAAGTTATCAATTTCAACATTATAGGTCATTTTCAAAAGTCAACAAAAAGGGACTTTAAGTCAAAGGCCATAACTTGAGATTGGTAAATCCAAATGACATGGGACCAAAGACATTGGTTAGAGGACTCAATGGCCTTTCCAAAATGTCCAAGAACATGAGCAAATATTAAAAATTGAGCAAGTTATGCCTTGTGTAAGTTGGGAAATTTTTGGATATTTTGAAAAGTCAACATTGATTCAAATGACCTAAAATTGCTAATGGGCCCATTTTTCTTCCACAATTCATCATCCAAAGCATGCACACGACCATTTGGCCCAAAGGGAAGTTTTTCTCTATTTTTATTTATTTATTTGGATTTTTTATCATTAATAATTCATTTAATTAAATAAAATACATGAAAAATATAAAACCAATGAAATCAAATCTTTTTGTACATGTAATAGGCTCAATAATTCGTGCATGACCAGATATGGAAGGAATTGGATTTATTGGATATGATTGAGAGCAAAAGCACATGAAAAAAGATTGAAAAAAGATCTTTGAAAATCAAATTTCAAAAACCATGAATGCAAAAGATTTTGATCAGAATTCTTGACCTAATTCACTCTTACATAAGTAGAGAACACAAACCTAATGCAATGGACCATTGAGCTGCGCAGAAAACCCTTGCACAAACTTGAAATTTTCTTTGAAAACTCAAATTCTGAAAACCTACTTGCAGGTCGATTCAAGCCTCAAAACCTATTCCATTAGCTTGCCAGGGTTGCCAGTAAACGATTCCAATCAAAAACTAAGCCTCATACTCAAGGAAACGTGAAATCACCATTGAAGTTGGTAAAGAAAATTTCAGAATCGGTTTCTATCATTCATGCATTGTTAACATGTTTCATTGTTATTTTTGTGTTTAGAATAAAGTTTGCAAGCTAATCATACGCTTTGATTGAATTATTATGCACTGTATGCAAAGATGCCATGATTGTGTTTTAGGGTTTACAGGATTTCAAATTAGGGGTTTTAAAACAAGGAACAATTGGGACACCACGATGCCATGAACGTGTTCAGCATACTTGGACGAAGAATTTGAGACCCTCACGCCTAATTTATGAGCGTCCTAGAGCTATTCGCTATTTTCCCAAAACCTGCCTAAGGGAACACCATGAAAACCGTGGCCTATGTTTTATGTTCCAGGAACGAAGAAGAAGATGATATCATGGCATTAGATGGTTGGCTGGTTCAAAGTTTCGCGCTCAAACCCACTAATGCTTTTTGTTTTATTTGATATTATTTGTTTATTATGTTACATACAAAGCGCGTGAATTGGTTCAGTGGTAGGTGCAGCTGTTGATAACGTACATGACCTGGGTTCGAGCCCCAGGTCTTCATGCTTTCAATATTATTTTTCAACTCATGTTCATATGCAGTTCAAGCCTTGAAGACCACCATACGCCTTCATAATCAGACGTCCACGCGTCCCAATAGAACAATCAGAAGGCCAAGAACTGCGCAATACCATGGATTGTGGTCAGCGCGTATACACGCTAGTGGCCAAAGTCAACAAGGCCAGGCTTGTTTGGGCTCAAATTCCTGGACTATACCTCCACATTGGGGACTGATACCCCCCTAGGTTTGCCATTTTAAATATTTTCTTTTTGCATTATTTCTATTTTTTTATTTTAATTATTGTGTTTAATTAATTTATTATTTTCACAAAATATAAAAAAACATCAAAAAATCAGAAAAGAGAAAAATAATAACTATTTTTATTTTTTATTGTTTTCCTAAATAAATTATATTAATTCATAAATTGATTAGTTTTAAGTTAGGTTTTCAATTTTTATTCTTTTAATAAAAACCTAAAAAATATAGAATTAGGGTTAATTAATTTTTTATCCTTTTTTTATTTCATAATAATTAAATATTAGATATTTTTATAATTGAATTTGCATGTAAATTAATTAGGGTTAATATTAGGTTTTAATTTTCTTTTCTTAAATAAATTAAAAAATAACTAGAGTTAGGTTTAATTACATTTTATTCTTTTTTCATTAACATCATAAAATACCAAAAAAAAAACAATTTCCTTTCCTTTTTTTAATTAATTAATGTCACCATTCAATTTAATTTTACAAAAAGGGTCCAACGCCCTCGTTTTTAATTCTTATTAATTCGCATATTTATTTTATTTCGTTTAAATATTTCTGTATCTCTCCCAAGGCCTTGTAAATTTATTTCTCGCACTTTTAATTCTTTATTTGCTTTAATTCTTTATTTTTCTGTCAAATCGGGTCCTGGTTTAATTTTGGCGATGTGGACCCGCGCCTTTTGTAATAGCTTAGAATCTTTACTTCTCGCAAATATTTTAACTGTTAAATAATGGCATGAAAGAATGTATGAACAAAAATAAAAACAAACGTTAGATCACCAATAACATGACAAAAGACAAAAATAAATGAAAACGACACACAAATCACACACCACCCCTAGGGTACGCCTCACTGTTGCCTTGCCTCGAAAGGTGATCATCGAGTAGAGGATGTCTTAGTAAGTCCTCATGATCCGGGAACCTGGCATGAGGGTAGCTTCTAAGGTGTCTTCCCATTGCTCTGGTGATCACCATGTCCCGAACCTCGAATTGACCCGAACACCTCCAACGGTGGTGCTACCTACCTCTCAATGGTGGGATGGCACTACTTTAAAGGACATTTACACAGACGAATTCCTTAGGGTAGGTAGACGACTCATGGATACTTGCTCTAATTCAAAACAAAACAAATCAAAAATACTTTTCACACCAACACATTTTCAAAAAGCTTTCGAAAGCAATTTTTCAAACACTCTTGAGGACCGATACAAGAGTCGAACTGGAATTTTCAAAGAAACTTTTTGAAACCCACAGTTGAAAAGCAAACAAACCATTTTTGAAAACACAAGTGAGCAAGTATCTAAGAGCCCATGGATAACCATGGATAGAAAGGGTGCTAACACCTTCCCTTTCTATAACCTACCTCCCGAACCGAGAGCAATCTCTATAAGGAATTTTTCTGTGCTTTTGTCCTTTCCATTTGGAGAAAATAAAAGACGGTGGCGACTCTTGCTTCCGCGACATTTCGCGAACCAGCGTTAAACAGTCAGTTCCAGATCCACCGATCACAGAACTGGGGACTCTGCTGGGGACCAAACTTAAAGTGAGGTGTACCTTAGGGCTAGTTCATAACTGTGTTTTCAATTGTTTTCCTTGCTTGCTTTAAATTGTGGGTTGCTTGGGAGTTCTATAGATCCTAACCCGGATCTGGGGGATACCTTCTTAGAAAGTAGCAACAAGGCTGTGAGGGAACTGTGCGGGGTATACCGACATGGTTGAAACAGTCTGCTACGTTGATGTGGCACTTTGGTGTGTACCGGTAACCCTTGAGTTCAGTCAAGGAGAGTACGGGGCCTCCACGTGGTGTCATGAAGCATCAACAGACCTTAGGAACCTTAATTGAACAATCTTGGCCTCTTTAGGGTAGTGAGATAACTGACTTTGGTGCAGTCCGAGGTTGGTTGATACTCGATACTACACTCAATTGAGGGTTGCTTTCCTGGAATATTTCGGTCGCCAGTTCAGTGGCTAAATCGAAATGATGAACAATGAAAGCAATCCCGTGATATTGGGAACCTTAGAACCCGGTTACTTTGATAGGACAGGTTGAACCCACCAACTTCAAGAGGGTACTACCCAGACCCCATGCTGGCCTTAAACCTTAAGGGCTTGTCTTGTGTGCCTTGTGTGCCTTACATGTTTGTCTTTGTAAATATCTGCGGTGTGTTTAATCATAGCATCATGACATCATCCAGCATCATATGCATTGACTAACCATTTCAGGGGTTCGAATTTTCATCTTTGTTCTTGTTTTGTAGGACATGGAAACTGTTCATAGAAAGACCATTCAAATCAGCCTTGTAAGGGTCCCTCCTCAGCTTAAGGAACTTATATCCAGGATTCTCGAGAGCTCTTCATTCAGTGAAAGACATGGAAGTCTCATCAGCTTGGTCAATACCAACATTGAGGAAGATATGATAAAAGTCCTGTTCCAATTCTTTGACCCTCTGCATCACTGTTTCACCTTCTTGGACTATCAGCTGGTACCTACATTGGAGGAGTTCTCCCGGCTCCTGAAGATCCCTATCCTTGATCAGCTACCCTTCAACGGTACAGAAAAGGAACCTAAGCTTGAAGAGATTGCTAAAGCCTTGCACCTACAGTCATCTGACCTCAAGGGACATTGGGAAGTTAGAAGTGGTATCAAAGGGTTCTTAGCCAGGTTTCTATTTGAAAAGGCCCATGAATGTTGGAACTCCCTTGACTTGCAAGCTTTTGAAGAGGTTGTGGCCCTCCTTGTCTATGGTTTGGTGTTGTTTCCTAACCCAGATCAGCTTATTGATGTCAGTGCTGTCCAGATCTTTATGTCCAGGAATCCTATACCTACGTTGCTGGGGGACATCCTTCACTCATGTTACACTCGAACCATGATAAAAAGAGGTGTCCTTATGTGTTGCACCCCTCTCCTGGGAAGGTGGTTTATTTCTCACCTTCCACAATCAGTCTTGAAGAATGAGCGGGGTTTGAGATGGTCACAACGGTTGATGACTCTTACACATGCAGATATACATTGGTGCCCTAGGTCCAGAGAAGATGTCACTATCATTGATCGTTGCGGGGAGTACCCTAATGTTCCTTTACTTGGAATCAGAGGAGGTATTACTTACAGCCCATGCCTGGCTTGGAGACAGTTTGGTTATGCTCGGAGGGATGGTCCTCATGACATGTTAATTCCTGACATAGTTTTTGACTTCGACAACGATACTCAAGGACTTCGCCAGAGATTTATCAGAGCCTGTAGGATGCCAAGTAGGATAGACATTAAGACACTAGGGCACAGGAACTCCATCCCATTGGAACCTTATCTCAAGTGGGTACGCGCCCGCTCCCAGAAGTTGGTAATGCCTTATCCTCATATGCTCCCAGTAATCAAAGAACCGGTCTTGGAAGGAGAAGTGTCCTACACTATTCAGCACCCTGATATGCCCACATCCTGGGAAGAGATGCAGAAGAGCTGGATCCAGCTTAAGGAGGAAAGGAATTCTCTTGAGACCAGTCTACATGCCAGTGAAAAGAAAGTCTTGGAGCTCACCCGCCTGTTGCATGAGGAGAGGAATCTCAACACTTACATAGCTCCAAAGAGGATGCGCAGTGTATTTTGGGATTGATTTACTTTTGTATTATTTTGCCCATGAGGCTTTGATGTACTAAACAGTTATTTCCTTAATGATAACGTGTGTTCCTTTTTGTCTACAACAAATTTGAACTTTCGAACCCTTGAATGCATTGCATAAACACATCTCATTCATCATGTGCATAGCAGGTTTTCCTCTTTTCAGGTTGCTTACAGTTCTTCGCTGTTTATTTCAGCATCATGAATCCCGACTCTTCATCAACTGAGACATCCATCAAAGCTCTTCAGGCGCAGAATGCGCAGTTTTAGGAATTAATCAAGGGTTTGGCTCAAGGCCAAGAAGAGCTGAAGGCTCTGCTCCTGAAGAAGGAGAAGAAGAAGAAGAGGAGAACTGTTCTGTTCAACTCGGGCCGAAGGTTCGGCAATACTCTGCAGCATGAAGAGGCTGGTTCTTCTGTTGGCAAGGGTACTCCTCAAGAGGCAAGGGTTCCTAGTCCGGTAGTCTCCGATAACGAGACTGATTTTGATGAAGAGCAATATCCTCCTGCAGAAGACCGTTACAAGCAGCTGGAGGATAGGCAGAATGCTATGGAGATACAACAGGTACCTGGGCTGGACTTCGGAGATCTGGGTTTGTCTACTGGTGTGATTATTCCTCATAAGTTCAAAGCACCATCTTTCGCTAAGTATGACGGGGCGTCTTGTCCCAAGCTACATCTCAGGTCCTATGTTCGGAAGATCCAACCGTACTCAGCGGATAAGAATTTGTGGATCCACTTCTTCTAGGAGAGTCTTTCAGGGACCCATCTCGAATGGTTCTATCAGCTGGATGGGACCAAAGTTCGTAACTGGGAGGAGTTGGCTACTGCTTTCTACAAGCAGTATCAATATAATGCCGACCTTGCCCCTACACGTACCCAACTCCAGGGTATGTCGTTAGGTGCAAGTGAAGGTTTTAAGGAGTACGCTCAGAAGTGGAGAGACCTGGCTGGCAGGGTGCAGCCACCATTGACTGATCGGGAGTTGGTAGACATGTTCTTGGGGACCCTATCTGGGCCATTTTTCAACCATCTTATCGGGAATTCATCTGCAGGGTTCACTGATCTGATTCTGACTGGAGAGAGAATTGAGGCTGGGTTGAAGTCTGGAAAGATTCCGAAGGGTGCATCGTCTAGTTCTGAGAAGAAACCCTTCAAGAAGGAGGCTAGTGCCGTGTATGGTTCTAAGAGATCAGAGAGACCTGAGCGCCGTCAATCTGTCAGTGCGGTAATGATTGCTAAGCCTGCTGCCGCTCCTCGGCCAACCAATCCTCAAAGGGCTGAAAGACCCCGGAGAGAGTTCACCCGGTTAAACATGACCCTATCCCAAATCTTACCACAGTTGCTCTCAACCAACTTAGTGACTGTCAGAGAGGCTCCGAAGTTTCCAAATACTGCATCTCCTAAGTACAACCCGAATGCTCGGTGTGCTTACCATTCAGATAGCCCGGGGCATTCCACTGATGACTGTTGGGCGTTAAGGAGCAAGCTGCAGGATCTTATTGACGCCAAGGAGGTACAGTTTGAGGCATCTGAGAAGCCTAATGTAGTGACAGCTCCCCTGCCTACTCATGGAGTGAATGCTATTGGGGACGAAGACGAAGTGGACGAAGCTGAGTTTGATAGCTGGATCTACCCGGCAACCGACAATGGACTTAATAATTGGAGTGCAAAGGACAACCTATCTATTTCTCTTATTACTAAGTAATGAATTCCTATGTTTTTGGTATCTGTAATAAACAATAAATAAACTCTATGGCCCGGTGTCTTACCCGAGGCACCGTGGTTTTAATTTGTGAGGGCATATAAATTGTCATTTCATATATCATGAATGAAAATCTTGGACGTTTTCTCGCATTACAAATCTTATGCTCCTTTTCTGTCTTTCTTTCCTTTACATATATTTCAAAACAGCTGTATTTACACACACACTCACTCATACAGGTTTCAATCCACTCTGGATCTCACTGGTAACGACTCTGCTACTACCAGTTATGACTTCGAAAATCCGATCGACTTAGCCGAAGACGAAGGTGAAGATGATTGCGAAGTGCCTGGTGAGCTTGCAAGACTGTTGCTTCAGGAAGAGAGGGCAATTCAACCCCATGAAGAGCCAGTGGAAACAATAAACTTGGGTACTGAGGCAGACAGGAAAGAGGTAAAGATTGGTGCCAACCTGGAGCTCAGTGTAACACCCTCTAAAACCCCGAACAAAATTTCGAAAATAATTAAAATCATATTTTCAGAGTACATGTATTAACGAGGATGTCACAATTCTCTTTTAATAAAACAAATTCCTGTCATGCATAACGTAGTAGTAACTCATACATGTTTACACAGCGGAATAATTCAATTAATAAAATCAATGTTATAATATTTTCAAAATCATCAGGGATTAACACCTGGAAAATGTCAACATCATATTATAACAAAACATAAGGAATTAAACGAGTCTGATTAAAACAGCTCGACAAACAAACGTTCCCGGAGTTACAACTATCAGAGCATGACCCGGACAATACTAAAACGAAAATAAACTAGAAACGACGAGCCTTCGCCAAGCACCTGAACGAAGCTCCTCAATCTGAAATATTCAACAGTAAGGGTGAGCATCTCAATTATACATTTGATTATACGTTCATAACAATCAATTCAGGAAATCATAAGCATCACCCAATAATTAGCATATTTCATAGTTTACAAAAACCTTTACAATTCATATACCCATGATATATTGCTTTTCATATTTGCAAATAATCATCAAACATCGTCAACCATTTAGCAATCATACGTGCATACAAACAATCAAATACAACATTGGAAAAATCATCCATTCATGTTATATTCAAGGTAATGCAGCACACCCATGCATGTGGTACCACTTCACCGCCCCATTAAATCTCGGGTCACGGATAACTCACCGTTCCATTATATCGCGGACACGGCTACCACCTCAACGTTCCATTAAATCGCGGACACGTATATTGGCCACCATGTTAATTCCACACAATGGGAATTAACAAATGCAACATGATATGTAAAGTATGTAACACTCAGCATGCTATGAACATCAATCAACATATCATGCGACATCAACAACATCAATCATAGCAAGATACGGATAGCATGTAATCACTCAGCATACTATTTAAACATCAATCATATCAAGTCATATCATAATTCATGCTCGATAACATTATCCAAAAGCATGGCAAAAAAAATCCAAAATCAAGCACTGAAAACAAAGTTCAGAAAATTAACACAGTAGCCTCAACACGGGTGCCCGTGTTGTGCAACACGGCCCGTGTTGTGCAACACAGAAGAGCAACACGGGTGCCCGTGTTGTGCAACACGGCCCGTGTTGTAACATATCCAGAAAAAAAAAACACATTATCCTTATCAGTACAGGGGGATCAACACGGGTGCCCGTGTTGTGCAACACGACCCGTGTTGTGCAACACAGAAGAGCAACACGGGTGCCCGTGTTGTGCAACACGGCCCGTGTTGCTGAGCGCGTACAGAAATTTCCTGTACCTGCAGCAGCTCAGAACAGCAGCCAAACGCGGGAAAATGCCAGCTAAACGCGCATTTCGGTACCTAACGACATCGAGTTTGTATAATTCAAAACAACACCTCAATTCCCTAATTACCAACAAGTATCATAGCGACCTTAAAGGTGATTATTCGTCCTTTTTGGGGAAATCTGATAACATTGAGGTTATCCCTAAACCTCTAAGGTAAATTCATGATCATGCAGATATACTCCCAATCCACCATTTGGAACCTAAAATTCCTAATCGATTCATAAAAATTGGGAACCTAACCCTTTTCTAACAAGGTTCAATCCTAAGGGTATCGATTCCTAGTAACATCTAACAATTGGGGTTTTTCCCTACGATTACCCAAATCAACCGTACATAAACCCATAAACAAAGGTAAATCGAGTAATAGCCCCCCTTACCTTATCAATTAGCAGCTTTGAACTTTTTGAGCGATGTTCTTCGTTCTTCGTTCTTCGTACCTTCAGAGCTCTGTTTCCCAAATAATCCCAAATCTGTGTTATCGTGAATAATGAGAAAATAGCTTAAGTTCCAAAACATAACTTTATTTCTCCTGCACCCCCACTCTTTACTAACAACATCCAAGCCCAATAACTTAAAAGAAATCCATATTTCCTATTTCTTTTATTTTCTTCCAATATTCCAAAATAAATAATTCCTTTTTATTTTATTAATTCTAATAAAATAATTTTCCAATTAAATAAATCAAATAATTGAAACTGGGGTGTTACACTCAGCGTGAAGCAACGGTTGATTCAAATGCTGCATGATTATATGGAGATCTTTTCCTGGTCCTACGAAGACATGCCCGAGTTGGATACCGACATTGTGGTCCATCACTTGCCAACCAAGGAAGACTGCCCTCCAGTCAAGCAAAAGGTCCGTCGGATGCGTCCAGAGATGTCTGAAAAGATTAAAGCCGAGGTTATGAAACAGTTTGACGCTGGGTTCCTTGCAGTGACTTCTTACCCTCATTGGGTTGCCAATGTAGTGCCGGTACCTAAGAAGGACGGTAAGGTCAGAATGTGTGTCGACTACAGGGATCTGAACAGGGCCAGCCCCAAAGATGACTTCCCCCTACCTCACATTGATGTCCTTGTGGATAATACAGCTCAACATAAGGTGTTCTCTTTCATGGATGGCTTTTCAGGTTACAATCGGATCAAGATGGCACCTGAAGACATGGAAAAGACTACATTTGTTACTCAGTGGGGCACCTTCTGTTACAAGGTCATGCCTTTTGGGTTGAAGAACGCTGGGGCAACCTACCAACGTGCCATGGTTGCTTTATTTCATGACATGATCCATCATGAGATAGAAGTGTATGTGGACGACATGATCGCAAGGTCCCAGACTGAGGAAGAGCACCTAGATCACCTGCAGAAGTTATTTGACCGGCTAAAACTGTACAAACTGAGATTGAACCCGAACAAGTGCACCTTCGGGTTAAGATCTGGGAAGTTGCTAGGCTTCGTAGTAAGTGACAAGTGCATTCAAGTGGACCCGGCTAAGATCAAAGCTATTCAAGAGATGCCAGTTCCCAAGATAGAGAAAGAGGTCAGAGGCTTTTTAGGACGCCTGAATTACATTGCTCGGTTCATCTCACACCTGACTGCTACCTGTGAGCCAATCTTCAAACTGCTGAAGAAAGATCAGGTAGTACGTTGGAATGATGAATGTCAGGCTGCTTTCGACAGAATCAAGGAGTATCTCTAAGAACCACCCATCCTTATGCCACCGGTTGAAGGGAGACCTCTGATACTATACCTAACAGTGCTTGACAACTCAATGGGGTGTGTGCTGGGGCAGCATGACGAGTCTGGCCGAAAAGAGCATGCCATTTATTACCTTAGCAAAAAGTTTACCGACTGTGAGACCCGATACTCACTGCTCGTGAAAACTTGCTGCGCTTTGGTATGGGCTGCTCGCCGGCTGAGACAGTATATGCTGACTCACACTACCTTGTTGATCTCAAAGATGGATCCTATAAAGTACATATTCGAAAAGCCTGATCTGTCTGGGAGAATTGCAAGATGGCAAATGATCTTGACGGAATACGACATTCAGTACACGACCCAAAAAGCCATCAAGGGAAGTGTATTGGCAGACCACTTGGCACATCAGGCCGTAGACGACTATCAGTCAATGAACTTTGAGTTTCCGGATGAAAGCATCATGATAGTGACAGATTGTGAAGTACCTGGACCGGATGAAGGACCTGAACCAGGATCCCGATGGTCTATGCACTTTGACGGAGCCTCCAACGCTTTGGGAAATGGTATCGGCGCCATAATCATATCTCCACAAGGCACTCATACTCCACTCACTGCCCGACTATGTTTCAACTGTACCAACAACATGGCGGAGTATGAGGCGTGCATCATGGGTCTTCAAGCTGCGATCGATCTAAGGATCAAGTTTCTAAGTGTCTTCGGAGATTCCTCTCTTGTGATCAATCAGATCAAAGGAGAGTGGGATACGAAACATCCGAATCTTATCCCTTACAGAGAATGTGTGTTGACCCTGATCCCCCACTTCACAGAGATAACCTTTGAACACTTCCCGAGAGAAGAGAATTAGTTGGCGGGCGCGTTAGCTACAATGTCTTCTATGTTCAAGGTCAAATGGGATAATGAGGCTCCCCGGATCATCATTTGGAAACTGGACGAACCGGCATACTGTTGTGATCTCGAGACTGAATTGGTGACTGAGAAGCCTTGGTACCATGAGGTAAAGAGATATTTGGAAACTCAGGAATACCCTGAAGGTGCCTCTATCAATGATAAGAAGTTCCTGAGAAGGTTCGCAGCCAAATTCTCCCTGAATGTTCTGACTGCGCCTTGGCCGTTTGCAATGTGGGGCATAGACATGATCGGTGAGATTAAACCTACGGCATCCAATGGGCATCGCTTCATCCTAGTGGCGATTGATTATTTTACGAAGTGGGTCGAAGCAGCTTCCTATGCTACGGTAACCAAGACTGTTGTGGCACGGTTCATTCGGCATAACCTGATCTGTCGGTACGGCGTCCCTGAGAGAATCATTACAGACAACGGTACCAATCTGAACAATAAGATGATCGCTGAGCTCTGCGAGCAGTTCAAAAAACAGCACCACAATTCTTCTCCTTACAGACCGAAGATGAACGGGGCTGTAGAAGCAACAAATAAGAACATCAAGAAGATCGTGCAGAAGATGACAGTGACTTATAAGGATTGGCACGAGATGTTACCGTTCGCTCTACATGGGTACCGTACCTCAGCCAGGACGTCAACCGGGGCAACTCCTTTCTCTTTGGTTTATGGTATGGAAGCAGTCTTACCGATCGAAGTGCAAATACCCTCTCTCCGGATAATGAAGGATGCAAATCTGAGCGAAGATGATTGGATCCAGACACGACTTAATCAGCTAAACCTCATTGATGAAAAGAGACTTGCTGCTATCTGTCATGGTCAGACGTATCAGAAACGGATGATCAGGGCATTTAACAAAAAGGTCAGACCACAGGAATATCAAGTTGGGGATCTGGTAATCAAGCGAATCATCCTTCCTCAGAGTGATCCAAGGGGCAAATGGACCCCTACATACGAAGGGCCATTTGTGGTTAAACATGTGTTCTCAGGAGGAGCCATGATTCTAACCAACATGGATGGTGACGACCTTCCTCACCCCGCCAATGCAAACATAGTAAAAAGATACTACGCATAAAAAAGACCCGCTAGGCTGACATGCCTAGGTAAAAATTAGGGCTTCCCGTCGAACCAAAAGGGTTCGGGCAAAATGAAGGGATGAAATGAAAAAAAATCTGTACACCCGGCAAGTCGAAAACCTGAAAAGGCGGCTTGGGCAAAAATGGGTATCCCGGTGGACTGAAAACCCGAAAGGGCGGTCCAGGCAAAAATTAGGGATAAAGCGTAATACTATTTCTCATTGGATCACTTTGCATCCAGAATCCGGTATCTACATCAAGTTCAGACGGCATTGATCAGTCAGCTTCACCTTCAACCAAGGTCATCAAGTGATGAGACGCTCGGAGTTATAAAGGCAATAGCAGAGTTGAAACCCAGTGGAATCATTCATTTCACACAGCTGTTTTATTTTCTTTTGTACAAAACTTGTATAAACTCTTTTGTTCGGCGGCGTTCTCTTACTAGGACGTCAGCCTCTTGTACACAAAACGCCTATTTTCAGGCCTTTCAAAAATCAATACAAATATACTTTTCAGTTAAAAGTGCCAACTGTTTTTCTTTTGCTGTTTTGTTTTGCGAAGAACGTCCAAGGTTCAATTTGTGATATATGCATTGACAATAATTTGCTAACTCATAAATATTTTCATACGAAACAAAGGATTAATTACAGGTGACACTAGAAACAGGGGCAATAAAGAGTTGTCTAAGCAATCTAATTGTTCTGTCCTCCAAGGTACCAAGGTAGGTTCAGCTAAAGAACATGACCAGTACATCTTAATTCCCCAGAGAGTAAGTCAGCAGTCAGTGCATTCTTCTCCAAGCAGAGTTATCAAATCTCAAGGAAGTTGTGTATCCTCCAGTAGATCTCAATACTTCCCCAGCAGCATACATACTCATAACAAGCATCCCCGGCAGTCTTGGTCTAAAGATTATTCCCCGGCGGCATATCAACATTTAAAGGAATCACTTTCCCCGCAATTCAAAAACTTCCTCAGGAGAGTCCAATCCAGTTCCCCAGGAAAATTGGAATTCATCTTCCCTAAGCAGTAAGCTTATCCCCAGTAGATTCTGGAAGCTTATCCCCCGCAGAGCACGAACGCGTCGCCCGACTTTATTTAAAGAGTTATTTCCTTAACAGGATATAACTGGGTTATCCTCAGCCAAAAGCCACGGAAAGATCGTCGTCGACACAATCTTCTTATCCCCAGCGAAGTCTATTAGCACTTCCAACGCAACAAAGATATCCTCAGCAAGTTATTATCAACAATTCAACAAAGTATCTCTCTCCCCACAGAGTATCGCTCCCCAGCATGGTCGCTAGAGTATTTTTCTCCCCGCAGAATCTGCCATTCGCCAAGTTTATTCCCCAACGGAGTTATCTTCTCCTACCGGTATTCTTGCAACTATCATCCCCAGCGGAAGTAAAAGCTTATTCTTCAATATCAACCCAGGAGTGACTTCCCGGCATCCGTCAAGGATTTACTTTCCCAGACGAAAAACAAATTCATAAAACATCACATACATCATTATAGCATGCATGTACGCATCATATCATACAAATCTCATTTATGTTGAGAACATCATTGCTTGATCCATATCATGCATTGCATATGACTGACCTTTACCTTTCAGGAAAGATTCAGCTAAATTCTCCATCATATTTCAAGACCTAGACCGGTTCAGTTAATCGACTCCAAAGATTTCTTATCCAGTCCAAGGCTTTCTCTAGTCCAGCTAAATCGACTCCCAACAGATTTTTCTGATGAAGACTCAGTAGAAGTTATCAGGTTTTTCTCAAACGTCCGCTTTTGAGATTATAATTTCCTATGGTTCTCTCCCCGACGGTGCGTGAGATGATAATTCCAGCCCAGGTTTTTCTCAAACGTCCGCTTTTGAGATTATAATTTCCTATGGTTCTCTCCCCGACGGTGCGTGAGATGATAATTCCATCCCAGGTTTTTCTCAGACATTCGCTTTTGAGATTATAATTTCCTATGGTTCTCTCCCCGACGGTGCGTGAGATGATAATTCCATCCCAGGTTTTTCTCAGACGTCCGCTTTTGAGATTATAATTTCCTATGGTTCTCTCCCCGATGGTGCGTGAGATGATAATTCCATCCCAGGTTTTTCTCAAATGTCCGCTTTTGAGATTATAATTGCCTATGGTTCTCTTCCCGATACTGCGAAGATGGTAATTCCCACCAAGATTTTCTCAACGAGCGTTGTTGAAGTTAAAGTCACCCAAGGTTCTCTCACCGTTCATGCTGAGGTAGTAACCATCCCTGGTTCATTCATCACCGTTTGAAGCTCCAGATCCAGCTCCTGTAACCAGTCAGGACATATCTATACCAAGCATCTGAAAACCAGCTCCTGCAACGTGTCAGGTACTCATTTTTTCTTTTGCAGGTATGCAGGTTCTCGCTGAGGAATCTCTTACGCGATCAACATCCAGATGGCATCTATAAGCCCATCATCCCCCATCAATCTCTAAATGGCATCTATAAGCCCATTTCCATCACACTGCTACTATGTGAGCGCAAATTTCTGGGCACTCTAGTGTTCAATCATCTTCTACCCTCGGATTACGAAAGGCACGTCAGCAAATCTGCATCCTCAGGTCTAAGAAGATTGAACAGGGGCAACTGTTGTACCCCAAAATTTTCCCTCCCATATTCTTCAAGAAATTTCCAAATCAAAGCTTCAAAATTTCCCAAGGGTTGCACAGTGTAAGGGTCTCCTAAGCAGTCAAAATTAGGGTTTTTGTTCTGATCAAGAAAATGAAGTTTCCAAAGGTCCAATCAAGTCTCACATGCCTACAAATATGGTCAAGCATCCTCATATCAAGTTTCAAGACATTCAGCACAAAATTGCACAGTCAAAAACCCTAATTGCACTACAGTCAACTATAGGGGCAAAATGGTCATTTGGCAGTCAAAAGTTCAAATTTTTGATCAACATCTCATTTTGAAGTCACAAACATCATTTGATCAATGCTTGATCATGATTCCCAAAGCTTGGCTCAAAAATCATCAAGATGCAAAAGTTTCCTTATTTGGACAGTTGAAAAAGTCAACTGTAAATTGACCAGGGCATAACTTTCACATGGATTATTAGAAAAATTCCATCCAAAGCTCATTTTGAAGAGAAAGACATTTCCTACAACTCATCTTCATACTTCAAGTCCAAGAAATTCTCTCACAAAAAGTTATCAATTTCAACATTATAGGTCATTTTCAAAAGTCAACAAAAAGGGACTTTAAGTCAAAGGCCATAACTTGAGATTGGTAAATCAAAATGACATGGGACCAAAGACATTGGTTAGAGAACTCAAAGACCTTTCCAAAATGTCCAAGAACATGAGCAAAGCTTAAAAATTGAGCAAGTTATGCCTTGTGGAAGTTGGGAAATTTTTGGATATTTTGAAAAGTCAACATTGATTCAAATGACCTAAAATTGCTAATGGGCCCATTTTTCTTCCACAATTCATCATCCAAAGCATGCAAACGACCATTTGGCCCAAAGGGAAGTTTTTCTCTATTTTTATTTATTTATTTGGATTTTTTATCATTAATAATTCATTTAATTAAATAAAATACATGAAAAATATAAAACCAATGAAATCAAATCTTTTTGTACATGTAATAGGCTCAATAATTCGTGCATGACCAGATATGGAAGGAATTGGATTGATTGGATATGATTGAGAGCAAAAGAACATGAAAAAAGATTGAAAAAAGATCTTTGAAAATCAAATTTCAAAAACCATGAATGCAAAAGATTTTGATCAGAATTCTTGACCTAATTCACTCTTACATAAGTAGAGAACACAAACCTAATGCAATGGACCATTGAGCTGTGCAGAAAACCCTTGCACAAACTTGAAATTTTCTTTGAAAACTCAAATTCTGAAAACCTACTTGCAGGTCGATTCAAGCCTCAAAACCTATTCCATTAGCTTGACAGGGTTGCCAGTAAACGATTCCAATCAAAAACTAAGCCTCATACTCAAGGAAACGTGAAATCACCATTGAAGTTGGTAAAGAAAATTTCAGAATCGGTTTCTATCATTCATGCATTGTTAACATGTTTCATTGTTATTTTTGTGTTTAGAATAAAGTTTGCAAGCTAATCATACGCTTTGATTGAATTATTATGCACTGTATGCAAAGATGCCATGATTGTGTTTTAGGGTTTACAGGATTTCAAATTAGGGGTTTTAAAACAAGGAACAATTGGGACACCACGATGCCATGAACGTGTTCAGCATACTTGGACGAAGAATTTGAGACCCTCGCGCCTAATTTATGAGCGTCCTAGAGCTATTCGCTATTTTCCCAAAACCTGCCTAAGGGAACACCATGAAAACCGTGGCCTATGTTTTATGTTCCAGGAACGAAGAAGAAGATGATATCGTGGCATTAGATGGTTGGCTGGTTCAAAGTTTCGCGCTCAAACCCACTAATGCTTTTTGTTTTATTTGATATTATTTGTTTATTATGTTACATACAAAGCGCGTGAATTGGTTCAGTGGTAGGTGCAGCTGTTGATAACGTACATGACCTGGGTTAGAGCCCCAGGTCTTCATGCTTTCAATATTATTTTTCAACTCATGTTCATATGCAGTTCAAGCCTTGAAGACCACCATACGCCTTCATAATCAGACGTCCACGCGTCCCAATAGAACAATCAGAAGGCCAAGAACTGTGCAATACCATGGATTGTGGTCAACGCGTATACACGCTAGTGGCCAAAGTCAACAAGGCCAGGCTTGTTTGGGCTCAAATTCCTGGACTATACCTCCACATTGGGGACTGATACCCCCCTAGGTTTGCCATTTTAAATATTTTCTTTTTGCATTATTTCTATTTTTTTATTTTAATTATTGTGTTTAATTAATTTATTATTTTCACAAAATATAAAAAAACATCAAAAAGTCAGAAAAGAGAAAAATAATAACTATTTTTATTTTTTATTGTTTTCCTAAATAAATTATATTAATTCATAAATTGATTAGTTTTAAGTTAGGTTTTCAATTTTTATTCTTTTAATAAAAACCTAAAAAATATAGAATTAGGGTTAATTAATTTTTTATCCTTTTTTTTATTTCATAATAATTAAATATTAGATATTTTTATAATTGAATTTGCATGTAAATTAATTAGGGTTAATATTAGGTTTTAATTTTCTTTTCTTAAATAAATTAAAAAACAACTAGAGTTAGGTTTAATTACATTTTATTCTTTTTTCATTAACATCATAAAATACCAAAAAAAAAAAATTTCCTTTCCTTTTTTTAATTAATTAATGTCACCATTCAATTTAATTTTACAAAAAGGGTCCAACGCCCTCGTTTTTAATTCTTATTAATTCGCATATTTATTTTATTTCGTTTAAATATTTCTGTATCTCTCCCAAGGCCTTGTAAATTTATTTCTCGCACTTTTAATTCTTTATTTGCTTTAATTCTTTATTTTTCTGTCAAATCGGGTCCTGGTTTAATTTTGGCGATGTGGACCCGTGCCTTTTGTAATAGCTTAGAATCTTTACTTCTCGCAAATATTTTAACTGTTAAATAATGGCATGAAAGAATGTATGGACAAAAATAAAAACAAACGTTAGATCACCAATAACATGACAAAAGACAAAAATAAATGAAAACGACACACAAATCACACACCACCCCTAGGGTACGCCTCACTGTTGCCTTGCCTCGAAAGGTGATCGTCGAGTAGAGGATGTCTTAGTAAGTCCTCATGATCCGGGAACCTGGCATGAGGGTAGCTTCTAAGGTGTCTTCCCATTGCTCTGGTGATCACCATGTCCCGAACCTCGAATTGACCCGAACACCTCCAACAGTGGTGCTACCTACCTCTCAATGGTGGGATGGCACTACTTTAAAGGACATTTACACAGACGAATTCCTTAGGGTAGGTAGACGACTCATGGATACTTGCTCTAATTCAAAACAAAACAAATCAAAAATACTTTTCACACCAACACATTTTCAAAAAGCTTTCGAAAGCAATTTTTCAAACACTCTTGAGGACCGATACAAGAGTCGAACTGGAATTTTCAAAGAAACTTTTTGAAACCCACAGTTGAAAAGAAAACAAACCATTTTTGAAAACACAAGTGAGCAAGTATCTAAGAGCCCATGGATAACCATGGATAGAAAGGGTGTTAACACCTTCCCTTTCTATAACCTACCTCCCGAACCGAGAGAAATCTCTATAAGGAATTTTTCTGTGCTTTTGTCCTTTCCATTTGGAGAAAATAAAAGACGGTGGCGACTCTTGCTTCCGCGACATTTCGCGAACCAGCGTTAAACAGTCAGTTCCAGATCCACCGATCACATATAGTTTTAACTATTACGAGGGTATATGAAATATATGTCATTGATTAATAGTCTTTTAACTTAGTTTCTTATTGATGAAGTAACCTAAAATTTGGTGATGGATAAGAAGAATAATATTGAAATTGTTTAGATGTATTATACCATAATACAATGTGAATATGGTGAATAAATTTACTATCTACCCTCATTATATAGTTTTAACTATTACGAGCGTATATGAAATATATGTCATTGATTAATAGTGTTTTAACTTAGTTTCTTAGTGATGCTAAAATTTGGTGATGGATAACAAGAATAATATTGAAATTGTTTACATCTATTATACCATAATACAATGTGAATATGGTGAATAATTATACTATCTAGCCTCATTATATAGTTTTAATTATTACGAACGTATAGGAAATATATGTCATTAATTAATAGTCTTTTACCTTAGTTTCTTAGTAAATTAAGTAACCTAAAATCTGGTGATGGATATGAAGAATAATATTGAAATTTTTTACATCTATTATACCATAATTTAATGTGAATATGGTGAATAAATTTACTATCTAACCTCATTATATAGTAATAATTATTACGAATGTATATAAAATATATGTCATTAACTAATAGTCTTTTAACTTAGTTTCTTATTGATGAAGTAACCTAAAATTTGGTGATGGATAAGAAGAATAATATCGAAATTGTTTACATCTATTATACCATAATACAATGTGAATATGGTGAATAAATTTACTATCTAACCTCATTATATAGTTTTAACTATTACGAGGGTATATGAAATATATGTCATTGATTAGTAGCCTTTTAACTTAGTTTCTTAGTGATGAAGTAACCTAAAATTTGGTGATGGATAAGAAGAATAATATTGAAATTGTTTAGATGTATTATACCATAATACAATGTGAATATGGTAAATAAATTTACTATCTACCCTCATTATATAGTTTTAACTATTACGAGCATATATGAAATATATGTCATTGATTAATAGTCTTTTAACTTAGTTTCTTAGTGATGCTAAAATTTGGTGATGGATAACATGAATAATATTGAAATTGTTTACATCTATTATACCATAATACAATGGGAATATGGTGAATAATTATACTATCTAGCCTCATTATATAGTTTTAATTATTACGAACGTATATGAAATATATGTCATTTACTATAGTCTTTTAACTTAGTTTCTTAGTGATGAAGTAACCTAAAATTTGGTAATGGATAAGAATTATAATATTGAAATTGTTTACGTCTATTATACCGTAATACAATGTGAATATGGGGAATAAATATACTATCTAGCCTCATTATATAGTTTTAATTATTACAAACGTATATGAAATATATATCATTAATTAATAGTCTTTTAACTTAGTTTCTTAGTGATGAAGTAACCTAAAATTTAGTGATGGATAAGAAGAGTAATATTGAAATTGTTTACATGTATTATACCATAATACAATGTAAATATGGTGAATAAATTTACTATTTAACCTCAATATATAATTTCAATTATTATGAACGTATACGAAATATATGTCATAAGTTAATAGTTTTTTAACTTAGTTTCTTAGTGATGAAGTAACCTAAACTTTGGTTATGGATAAGAAGAATAATATTGAAATTGTTTACATGTATTATACCATAATACAATGTTAATATGGTGAATAAATTTACTATCTAACCTCATTATGTAGTTTTAGTTATTACGAATGTATATAAAATATATGGCATTAACTAATAGTCTTTTAACTTAGTTTCTTAGTGATGAAGTAACGTTAAATTTGGTGATGGACAAGAAGAATAATATCGAAATTATTTACATCTATTATACCATAATACAATGTGAATATGGTGAATAAATTTACTATCTAACCTCATTATATAGTTTTAATTATTATGAACGTATATGAAATATAAGTCATAAATTAATAGTCTTTTAACTTAGTTTCTTAGTGATGAAGTAACCTAAAATTTGGTGATGGATAAGAAGAATAATATAGAAATTGTTTAAATGTATTATACCATAATACAATGTGAATATGGTGAATAAATTTACTATCTAACCTCATTATATAGTTTTAACTATTACGAGCGTATATGAAATATATGTCATTGATTAATTGTCTTTTAACTGATTTTCTTAGTGTTGCTAAAATTTGATGATAGATAATAAGAATAATATTGAAATTGTTTACATCTATTATACCATAATACAATGTGAATATGGTGAATAAATATACTATCTATCCTCATTATATAGTTTTAATTATTACGAATGTATATAAAATATATGTCATTAACTAATAGTCTTTTAACTTAGTTTCTTAGTAATGAAGTAACCTAAAATTTGGTGATGGACAAGAAGAATAATATTGAAATTGTTTACATCTATTATACCATAATAAAATGTGAATATTGTGAATAAATTTACTATCTAACCTCATTATATAGTTTTAATTATTATGAACGTATATGAAATATAAGTCATAAATTAATAGTCTTTTAACTTAGTTTCTTAGTGATGAAGTAACCTTAAATTTGGTGATGGATAAGAAGAATAATATAGAAATTGTTTAAATGTATTATACCATAATACAATGTGAATATGGTGAATAAATTTACTATCTAACCTCATTATATAGTTTTAACTATTACGAGCGTATATGAAATATATGTCATTGATTAATTGTCTTTTAACTTAGTTTCTTAGTGATGCTAAAATTTGATGATAGATAATAAGAATAATATCGAAATTGTTTACATCTATTATACCATAATACAATGTGAATATGGTGAATAAATATACTATCTAGCCTTATTATATAGTTTTAATTATTACGAACGTATATGAAATATATGTCATTAATTAATAGTCTTTTAACATAGTTTCTTAGTGATGAAGTAACCTAAAATTTTGTGATGGATAAGAAGAATAATATTGAAATTGTTTACATCTATTATACCATAATATAATTTGAATATGGTGAATAAATTTACTATCTAACCTCATTATATAGTTTTAATTATTACGAACGTATATGAAATATAAGTCATAAATTAATAGTCTTTTAACTTAGTTTCTTAGTGATGAAGTAACCTAAAATTTGGTGATGGATAAGAAGAAGAATATTGAAATTGTTTACATGTATTATACCATAATACAATGTGAATATGGTGAATAAATTTACTATATAACCTCATTATGTAGTTTTAGTTATTACGAATGTATATAAAATATATGTCATTAACTAAAAGTCTTTTAACTTAGTTTCTTAGTGATGAAGTAACCTAAAATTTGGTGATGGATAAGAAGAATAATATCGAAATTGTTTACACCTATTATACCATAATACAATTTGAATATGGTGAATAAATTTACTATCTAGCCTCATTATATAGTTTTAACTATTTCGAGCGTATATGAAATATATGTCATTGATTAATAGTCTTTTAACTTAGTTTCTTAGTGATGAAGTAACCTAAACTTTGGTTATGGATAAGAAGAATAATATTGAAATTTTTTACATTTATTATAATATAATATAATGTGAATATGGTGAATAAATTTACTATCTAACCTCATTATATAGTTTTAATTATTACGAACATATATGAAATATATGTCATTTACTATAGTCTTTTAACTTAGTTTCTTAGTGATGAAGTAACCTAAAATTTGGTAATGGATAAGAATAATAATATTGAAATTGTTTACGTCTATTATACCGTTATACAATGTGAATATGGTAAATAAATATACTATCTAACCTCATTATATTGTTTTAATTATGATGAACGTATATGAAATATAAGTCATAAATTAATAGTCTTTTAACTTAGTTTCTTAGTGATGAAGTAACCTAAAATTTGGTGATGGATAAGAAGAATAATATTGAAATTGTTTAAATGTATTATACCATAATACAATGTGAATATGGTGAATAAATTTACTATCTAACCTCATTATATAGTTTTAACTATTACGAGCGTATATGAAATATATGTCATTGATTAATAGTCTTTTAACTTAGTTTCTTAGTGATGCTAAAATTTAGTGATAGATAATAAGAATAATATTGAAATTGTTTACATCTATTATACCATAATACAATGTGAATATGGTGAATAAATATACTATCTATCCTCATTATATAGTTTTAATTATTGCGAATGTATATAAAATATATGTCATTAACTAATAGTCTTTTAACTTAGCTTCTTAGTGATGAAGTAACGTAAAATTTGGTGATGGACAAGAAGAATAATATTGAAATTGTTTACATCTATTATACCATAATACAATGTGAATATGGTGAATAAATTTACTATCTAACCTCATTATATAGTTTTAATTATTATGAACGTATATGAAATATAAGTCATAAGTTAATAGTCTTTTAACTTAGTTTCTTAGTGATGAAGTAACCTAAAATTTGGTGATGGATAAGAAGAATAATATTGAAATTGTTTACATGTATTATACCATAATACAATGTGAATATGGTGATTAAATTTACTATCTAACCTCATTATATAGTTTTAACTATTACGAGCGTATATGAAATATATGTCATTGATTAATTGTCTTTTAACTTAGTTTCTTAGTGTTGCTAAAATTTGATGATAGATAATAAGAATAATATTGAAATTGTTTACATCTATTATACCATAATACAATGTGAATATGGTGAATAAATATACTATCTATCCTCATTATATAGTTTTAATTATTACGAATGTATATAAAATATATGTCATTAACTAATAGTCTTTTAACTTAGTTTCTTAGTAATGAAGTAACCTAAAATTTGGTGATGGACAAGAAGAAGAATATTGAAATTGTTTACATCTATTATACCATAATAAAATGTGAATATTGTGAATAAATTTACTATCTAACCTTATTATATAGTTTTAATTATTATGAACGTATATGAAATATAAGTCATAAATTAATAGTCTTTTAACTTAGTTTCTTAGTGATGAAGTAACCTAAAATTTGGTGATGGATAAGAAGAATAATATAGAAATTGTTTAAATGTATTATACCATAATACAATGTGAATATGGTGAATAAATTTAATATCTAACCTCATTATATAGTTTTAACTATTACGAGCGTATATGAAATATATGTCATTGATTAATTGTCTTTTAACTTAGTTTCTTAGTGATGCTAAAATTTGATGATAGATAATAAGAATAATATCGAAATTGTTTACATCTATTATACCATAATACAATGTGAATATGGTGAATAAATATACTATCTAGCCTTATTATATAGTTGTAATTATTACGAACGTATATGAAATATATGTCATTAATTAATAGTCTTTTAACTTAGTTTTTTAGTGATGAAGTAACCTAAAATTTTGTGATGGATAAGAAGAATAATATTGAAATTGTTTACATCTATTATACCATAATATAATGTGAATATGGTGAATAAATTTACTATCTAACCTCATTATATAGTTTTAATTATTACGAACGTATATGAAATATAAGTCATAAATTAATAGTCTTTTAACTTAGTTTCTTAGTGATGAAGTAACCTAAAATTTGGTGATGGATAAGAAGAAGAATATTGAAATTGTTTACATGTATTATACCATAATACAATGTGAATATGGTGAATAAATTTACTATATAACTTCATTATGTAGTTTTAGTTATTACGAATGTATATAAAATATATGTCATTAACTAAAAGTCTTTTAACTTAGTTTCTTAGTGATGAAGTAACCTAAAATTTGGTGATGGATAAGAAGAATAATATCGAAATTGTTTACACCTATTATACCATAATACAATTTGAATATGGTGAATAAATTTACTATCTAGCCTCATTATATAGTTTTAACTATTTCGAGCGTATATGAAATATATGTCATTGATTAATAGTCTTTTAACTTAGTTTCTTAGTGATGAAGTAACCTAAACTTTGGTTATGGATAAGAAGAATAATATTGAAATTTTTTACATTTATTATACCATAATATAATGTGAATATGGTGAATAAATTTACTATCTAACCTCATTATATAGTTTTAATTATTACGAACATATATGAAATATATGTAATTTACTATAGTCTTTTAACTTAGTTTCTTAGTGATGAAGTAACCTAAAATTTGGTAATGGATAAGAATAATAATATTGAAATTGTTTACGTCTATTATACCGTAATACAATGTGAATATGGTAAATAAATATACTATCTAACCTCATTATATTGTTTTAATTATGATGAACGTATATGAAATATAAGTCATAAATTAATAGTCTTTTAACTTAGTTTCTTAGTGATGAAGTAACCTAAAATTTGGTGATGGATAAGAAGAATAATATTGAAATTGTTTAAATGTATTATACCATAATACAATGTGAATATGGTGAATAAATTTACTATCTAACCTCATTATATAGTTTTAACTATTACGAGCGTATATGAAATATATGTCATTGATTAATTGTCTTTTAACTTAGTTTCTTAGTGTTGCTAAAATTTGATGATAGATAATAAGAATAATATTGAAATTGTTTACATCTATTATACCATAATACAATGTGAATATGGTGAATAAATATACTATCTATTCTCATTATATAGTTTTAATTATTACGAATGTATATAAAATATATGTCATTAACTAATAGTCTTTTAACTTAGTTTCTTAGTAATGAAGTAACCTAAAATTTGGTGATGGACAAGAAGAATAATATTGAAATTGTTTATATCTATTATACCATAATAAAATGTGAATATTGTGAATAAATTTACTATCTAACCTTATTATATAGTTTTAATTATTATGAACGTATATGAAATATAAGTCATAAATTAATAGTCTTTTAACTTAGTTTCTTAGTGATGAAGTAACCTAAAATTTGGTGATGGATAAGAAGAATAATATAGAAATTGTTTAAATGTATTATACCATAATACAATGTGAATATGGTGAATAAATTTACTATCTAACCTCATTATATAGTTTTAACTATTACGAGCGTATATGAAATATATGTCATTGATTAATTGTCTTTTAACTTAGTTTCTTAGTGATGCTAAAATTTGATGATAGATAATAAGAATAATATCGAAATTGTTTACATCTATTATACCATAATACAATGTGAATATGGTGAATAAATATACTATCTAGCCTTATTATATAGTTGTAATTATTACAAACGTATATGAAATATATGTCATTAATTAATAGTCTTTTAACTTAGTTTCTTAGTGATGAAGTAACCTAAAATTTTGTGATGGATAAGAAGAATAATATTGAAATTGTTTACATCTATTATACCATAATATAATGTGAATATGGTGAATAAATTTACTATCTAACCTCATTATATAGTTTTAATTATTACGAACGTATATGAAATATAAGTCATAAATTAATAGTCTTTTAACTTAGTTTCTTAGTGATGAAGTAACCTAAAATTTGGTGATGGATAAGAAGAAGAATATTGAAATTGTTTACATGTATTATACCATAATACAATGTGAATATGGTGAATAAATTTACTATATAACCTCATTATGTAGTTTTAGTTATTACGAATGTATATAAAATATATGTCATTAACTAAAAGTCTTTTAACTTAGTTTCTTAGTGATGAAGTAACCTAAAATTTGGTGATGGATAAGAAGAATAATATCGAAATTGTTTACACCTATTATACCATAATACAATTTGAATATGGTGAATAAATTTACTATCTAGCCTCATTATATAGTTTTAACTATTACGAGCGTATATGAAATATATGTCATTGATTAATAGTCTTTTAACTTAGTTTCTTAGTGATGAAGTAACCTAAACTTTGGTTATGGATAAGAAGAATAATATTGAAATTTTTTACATTTATTATACCATAATATAATGTGAATATGGTGAATAAATTTACTATCTAACCTCATTATATAGTTTTAATTATTACGAACATATATGAAATATATGTCATTTACTATAGTCTTTTAACTTAGTTTCTTAGTGATGAAGTAACCTAAAATTTGGTAACGAATAAGAATAATAATATTGAAATTGTTTTCGTCTATTATACCGTAATACAATGTGAATATGGTAAATAAATATACTATTTAACCTCATTATATTGTTTTAATTATGATGAACGTATATGAAATATAAGTCATAAATTAATAGTCTTTTAACTTAGTTTCTAAGTGATGAAGTAACCTAAAATTTGGTGATGGATAAGAAGAATAATATTGAAATTGTTTAAATGTATTATACCATAATACAATGTGAATATGGTGAATAAATTTACTATCTAACCTCATTATATAGTTTTAACTATTACGAGCGTATATGAAATATATGTCATTGATTAATAGTCTTTTAACTTAGTTTCTTAGTGATGCTAAAATTTGGTGATAGGTAATAAGAATAATATTGAAATTGTTTACATCTATTATACCATAATACAATGTGAATATGGTGAATAAATATACTATCTATCCTCATTATATAGTTTTAATTATTGCGAATGTATATAAAATATATGTCATTAACTAATAGTCTTTTAACTTAGCTTCTTAGTGATGAAGTAACCTAAAATTTGGTGATGGACAAGAAGAATAATATTGAAATTGTTTACATCTATTATACCATAATACAATGTGAATATGGTGAATAAATTTACTATCTAACCTCATTATATAGTTTTAATTATTATGAACGTATATGAAATATAAGTCATAAGTTAATAGTCTTTTAACTTAGTTTCTTAGTGATGAAGTAACCTAAAATTTGGTGATGGATAAGAAGAATAATATTGAAATTGTTTACATGTATTATACCATAATACAATGTGAATATGGTGAATAAATTTACTATCTAACCTCATTATATAGTTTTAACTATTACGAGCGTATATGAAATATATGTCATTGATTAATTGTCTTTTAAATTAGTTTCTTAGTGATGCTAAAATTTGATGATAGATAATAAGAATAATATTGAAATTGTTTACATCTATTATACCATAATACAATGTGAATATGGTGAATAAATATACTATCTATCCTCATTATATAGTTTTAATTATTACGAATGTATATAAAATATATGTCATTTACTAATAGTCTTTTAACTTAGTTTCTTAGTAATTAAGTAACCTAAAATTTGGTGATGGACAAGAAGAATAATATTGAAATTGTTTACATCTATTATACCATAATAAAATGTGAATATGGTGAATAAATTTACTATCTAACCTCATTATATAGTTTTAATTATTATGAACGTATATGAAATATAAGTCATAAATTAATAGTCTTTTAACTTAGTTTCTTAGTGATGAAGTAACCTAAAATTTGGTTATGGATAAGAAGAAGAATATTGAAATTGTTTACATGTATTATACCATAATACAATGTGAATATGGTGAATAAATTTACTATCTAACCTCATTATGTATTTTTAGTTATTACGAATGTATTTAAAATATATGTCATTAACTAAAAGTCTTTTAACTTAGTTTCTTAGTGATGAAGTAACCTAAAATTTGGTGATGGATAAGAAGAATAATATCGAAATTGTTTACACCTATTATACCATAATACAATTTGAATATGGTGAATAAATTTACTATCTAGCCTCATTATATAGTTTTAACTATTACGAGCGTATATGAAATATATGTCATTGATTAATAGTCTTTTAACTTAGTTTCTTAGTGATGAAGTAACCTAAACTTTGGTTATGGATAAGAAGAATAATATTGAAATTTTTTACATTTATTATACCATAATATAATGTGAATATGGTGAATAAATTTACTATCTAACCTCATTATATAGTTTTAATTATTACGAACATATATGAAATATATGTCATTTACTATAGTCTTTTAACTTAGTTTCTTAGTGATGAAGTAACCTAAAATTTGGTAACGAATAAGAATAATAATATTGAAATTGTTTTCGTCTATTATACCGTAATACAATGTGAATATGGTAAATAAATATACTATTTAACCTCATTATATTGTTTTAATTATGATGAACGTATATGAAATATAAGTCATAAATTAATAGTCTTTTAACTTAGTTTCTAAGTGATGAAGTAACCTAAAATTTGGTGATGGATAAGAAGAATAATATTGAAATTGTTTAAATGTATTATACCATAATACAATGTGAATATGGTGAATAAATTTACTATCTAACCTCATTATATAGTTTTAACTATTACGAGCGTATATGAAATATATGTCATTGATTAATAGTCTTTTAACTTAGTTTCTTAGTGATGCTAAAATTTGGTGATAGGTAATAAGAATAATATTGAAATTGTTTACATCTATTATACCATAATACAATGTGAATATGGTGAATAAATATACTATCTATCCTCATTATATAGTTTTAATTATTGCGAATGTATATAAAATATATGTCATTAACTAATAGTCTTTTAACTTAGCTTCTTAGTGATGAAGTAACCTAAAATTTGGTGATGGACAAGAAGAATAATATTGAAATTGTTTACATCTATTATACCATAATACAATGTGAATATGGTGAATAAATTTACTATCTAACCTCATTATATAGTTTTAATTATTATGAACGTATATGAAATATAAGTCATAAGTTAATAGTCTTTTAACTTAGTTTCTTAGTGATGAAGTAACCTAAAATTTGGTGATGGATAAGAAGAATAATATTGAAATTGTTTACATGTATTATACCATAATACAATGTGAATATGGTGAATAAATTTACTATCTAACCTCATTATATAGTTTTAACTATTACGAGCGTATATGAAATATATGTCATTGATTAATTGTCTTTTAAATTAGTTTCTTAGTGATGCTAAAATTTGATGATAGATAATAAGAATAATATTGAAATTGTTTACATCTATTATACCATAATACAATGTGAATATGGTGAATAAATATACTATCTATCCTCATTATATAGTTTTAATTATTACGAATGTATATAAAATATATGTCATTTACTAATAGTCTTTTAACTTAGTTTCTTAGTAATTAAGTAACCTAAAATTTGGTGATGGACAAGAAGAATAATATTGAAATTGTTTACATCTATTATACCATAATAAAATGTGAATATGGTGAATAAATTTACTATCTAACCTCATTATATAGTTTTAATTATTATGAACGTATATGAAATATAAGTCATAAATTAATAGTCTTTTAACTTAGTTTCTTAGTGATGAAGTAACCTAAAATTTGGTTATGGATAAGAAGAAGAATATTGAAATTGTTTACATGTATTATACCATAATACAATGTGAATATGGTGAATAAATTTACTATCTAACCTCATTATGTATTTTTAGTTATTACGAATGTATTTAAAATATATGTCATTAACTAAAAGTCTTTTAACTTAGTTTCTTAGTGATGAAGTAACCTAAAATTTGGTGATGGATAAGAAGAATAATATCGAAATTGTTTACACCTATTATACCATAATACAATTTGAATATGGTGAATAAATTTACTATCTAGCCTCATTATATAGTTTTAACTATTACGAGCGTATATGAAATATATGTCATTGATTAATAGTCTTTTAACTTAGTTTCTTAGTGATGAAGTAACCTAAACTTTGGTTATGGATAAGAAGAATAATATTGAAATTTTTTACATTTATTATACCATAATATAATGTGAATATGGTGAATAAATTTACTATCTAACCTCATTATATAGTTTTAATTATTACGAACATATATGAAATATATGTCATTTACTATAGTCTTTTAACTTAGTTTCTTAGTGATGAAGTAACCTAAAATTTGGTAACGAATAAGAATAATAATATTGAAATTGTTTTCGTCTATTATACCGTAATACAATGTGAATATGGTAAATAAATATACTATTTAACCTCATTATATTGTTTTAATTATGATGAACGTATATGAAATATAAGTCATAAATTAATAGTCTTTTAACTTAGTTTCTAAGTGATGAAGTAACCTAAAATTTGGTGATGGATAAGAAGAATAATATTGAAATTGTTTAAATGTATTATACCATAATACAATGTGAATATGGTGAATAAATTTACTATCTAACCTCATTATATAGTTTTAACTATTACGAGCGTATATGAAATATATGTCATTGATTAATAGTCTTTTAACTTAGTTTCTTAGTGATGCTAAAATTTGGTGATAGGTAATAAGAATAATATTGAAATTGTTTACATCTATTATACCATAATACAATGTGAATATGGTGAATAAATATACTATCTATCCTCATTATATAGTTTTAATTATTGCGAATGTATATAAAATATATGTCATTAACTAATAGTCTTTTAACTTAGCTTCTTAGTGATGAAGTAACCTAAAATTTGGTGATGGACAAGAAGAATAATATTGAAATTGTTTACATCTATTATACCATAATACAATGTGAATATGGTGAATAAATTTACTATCTAACCTCATTATATAGTTTTAATTATTATGAACGTATATGAAATATAAGTCATAAGTTAATAGTCTTTTAACTTAGTTTCTTAGTGATGAAGTAACCTAAAATTTGGTGATGGATAAGAAGAATAATATTGAAATTGTTTACATGTATTATACCATAATACAATGTGAATATGGTGAATAAATTTACTATCTAACCTCATTATATAGTTTTAACTATTACGAGCGTATATGAAATATATGTCATTGATTAATTGTCTTTTAAATTAGTTTCTTAGTGATGCTAAAATTTGATGATAGATAATAAGAATAATATTGAAATTGTTTACATCTATTATACCATAATACAATGTGAATATGGTGAATAAATATACTATCTATCCTCATTATATAGTTTTAATTATTACGAATGTATATAAAATATATGTCATTTACTAATAGTCTTTTAACTTAGTTTCTTAGTAATTAAGTAACCTAAAATTTGGTGATGGACAAGAAGAATAATATTGAAATTGTTTACATCTATTATACCATAATAAAATGTGAATATGGTGAATAAATTTACTATCTAACCTCATTATATAGTTTTAATTATTATGAACGTATATGAAATATAAGTCATAAATTAATAGTCTTTTAACTTAGTTTCTTAGTGATGAAGTAACCTAAAATTTGGTTATGGATAAGAAGAAGAATATTGAAATTGTTTACATGTATTATACCATAATACAATGTGAATATGGTGAATAAATTTACTATCTAACCTCATTATGTATTTTTAGTTATTACGAATGTATTTAAAATATATGTCATTAACTAAAAGTCTTTTAACTTAGTTTCTTAGTGATGAAGTAACCTAAAATTTGGTGATGGATAAGAAGAATAATATCGAAATTGTTTACACCTATTATACCATAATACAATTTGAATATGGTGAATAAATTTACTATCTAGCCTCATTATATAGTTTTAACTATTACGAGCGTATATGAAATATATGTCATTGATTAATAGTCTTTTAACTTAGTTTCTTAGTGATGAAGTAACCTAAACTTTGGTTATGGATAAGAAGAATAATATTGAAATTTTTTACATTTATTATACCATAATATAATGTGAATATGGTGAATAAATTTACTATCTAACCTCATTATATAGTTTTAATTATTACGAACATATATGAAATATATGTCATTTACTATAGTCTTTTAACTTAGTTTCTTAGTGATGAAGTAACCTAAAATTTGGTAATGGATAAGAATAATAATATTGAAATTATTTACGTCTATTATACCGTAATACAATGTGAATATGGTAAATAAATATACTATCTAACCTCATTATATTGTTTTAATTATGATGAACGTATATGAAATATAAGTCATAAATTAATAGTCTTTTAACATAGTTTCTTAGTGATGAAGTAACCTAAAATTTGGTGATGGATAAGAAGAATAATATTGAAATTGTTTAAATGTATTATACCATAATACAATGTGAATATGGTGAATAAATTTACTATCTAACCTCATTATATAGTTTTAACTATTACGAGCGTATATGAAATATATGTCATTGATTAATAGTCTTTTAACTTAGTTTCTTAGTGATGCTAAAATTTGGTGATAGATAATACGAATAATATTGAAATTGTTTACATCTATTATACCATAATACAATGTGAATATGGTGAATAAATATACTATCTATACTCATTATATAGTTTTAATTATTGCGAATGTATATAAAATATATGTCATTAACTAATAGTCTTTTAACTTAGCTTCTTAGTGATGAAGTAACCTAAAATTTGGTGATGGACAAGAAGAATAATATTGAAATTGTTTACATCTATTATACCATAATACAATGTGAATATGGTGAATAAATTTACTATCTAACCTCATTATATAGTTTTAATTATTATGAACGTATATGAAATATAAGTCATAAGTTAATAGTCTTTTAACTTAGTTTCTTAGTGATGAAGTAACCTAAAATTTGGTGATGGATAAGAAGAATAATATTGAAATTGTTTACATGTATTATACCATAATACAATGTGAATATGGTGAATAAATTTACTATCTAACCTCATTATATAGTTTTAACTATTACGAGCGTATATGAAATATATGTCATTGATTAATTGTCTTTTAAATTAGTTTCTTAGTGATGCTAAAATTTGATGATAGATAATAAGAATAATATTGAAATTGTTTACATCTATTATACCATAATACAATGTGAATATGGTGAATAAATATACTATCTATCCTCATTATATAGTTTTAGTTATTACGAATGTATATAAAATATATGTCATTAGCTAATAGTCTTTTAACTTAGTTTCTTAGTAATTAAGTAACCTAAAATTTGGTGATGGACAAGAAGAATAATATTGAAATTGTTTACATCTATTATACCATAATAAAATGTGAATATGGTGAATAAATTTACTATCTAACCTCATTATATAGTTTTAATTATTATGAACGTATATGAAATATAAGTCATAAATTAATAGTCTTTTAACTTAGTTTCTTAGTGATGAAGTAACCTAAAATTTGGTGATGGATAAGAAGAAGAATATTGAAATTGTTTACATGTATTATACCATAATACAATGTGAATATGGTGAATAAATTTACTATCTAACCTCATTATGTAGTTTTAGTTATTACGAATGTATATAAAATATATGTCATTAACTAAAAGTCTTTTAACTTAGTTTCTTAGTGATGAAGTAACCTAAAATTTGGTGATGGATAAGAAGAATAATATCGAAATTGTTTACACCTATTATACCATAATACAATTTGAATATGGTGAATAAATTTACTATCTAGCCTCATTATATAGTTTTAACTATTACGAGCGTATATGAAATATATGTTATTGATTAATAGTCTTTTAACTTAGTTTCTTAGTGATGAAGTAACCTAAACTTTGGTTATGGATAAGAAGAATAATATTGAAATTTTTTACATTTATTATACCATAATATAATGTGAATATGGTGAATAAATTTACTATCTAACCTCATTATATAGTTTTAATTATTACGAACATATATGAAATATATGTCATTTACTATAGTCTTTTAACTTAGTTTCTTAGTGATGAAGTAACCTAAAATTTGGTAATGGATAAGAATAATAATATTGAAATTGTTTACGTCTATTATACCGTAATACAATGTGAATATGGTAAATAAATATACTATCTAACCTCATTATATTGTTTTAATTATGATGAACGTATATGAAATATAAGTCATAAATTAATAGTCTTTTAACTTAGTTTCTTAGTGATGAAGTAACCTAAAATTTGGTGATGGATAAGAAGAATAATATTGAAATTGTTTAAATGTATTATACCATAATACAATGTGAATATGGTGAATAAATTTACTATCTAACCTCATTATATAGTTTTAACTATTACGAGCGTATATGAAATATATGTCATTGATTAATAGTCTTTTAACTTAGTTTCTTAGTGATGCTAAAATTTGGTGATAGATAATAAGAATAATATTGAAATTGTTTACATCTATTATACCATAATACAATGTGAATATGGTGAATAAAATACTATCTATCCTCATTATATAGTTTTAATTATTGCGAATGTATATAAAATATATGTCATTAACTAATAGTCTTTTAACTTAGCTTCTTAGTGATGAAGTAACGTAAAATTTGGTGATGGACAAGAAGAATAATATTGAAATTGTTTACATCTATTATACCTTAATACAATGTGAATATGGTGAATAAATTTACTATCTAACCTCATTATATAGTTTTAATTATTATGAACGTATATGAAATATAAGTCATAAGTTAATAGTCTTTTAACTTAGTTTCTTAGTGATGAAGTAACCTAAAATTTGGTGATGGATAAGAAGAATAATATTGAAATTGTTTACATGTATTATACCATAATACAATGTGAATATGGTGAATAAATTTACTATCTAACCTCATTATATAGTTTTAACTATTACGAGCGTATATGAAATATATGTCATTGATTAATTGTCTTTTAAATTAGTTTCTTAGTGATGCTAAAATTTGATGATAGATAATAAGAATAATATTGAAATTGTTTACATCTATTATACCATAATACAATGTGAATATGGTGAATAAATATACTATCTATCCTCATTATATAGTTTTAATTATTACGAATGTATATAAAATATATGTCATTAACTAATAGTCTTTTAACTTAGTTTCTTAGTAATTAAGTAACCTAAAATTTGGTGATGGACAAGAAGAATAATATTGAAATTGTTTACATCTATTATACCATAATAAAATGTGAATATGGTGAATAAATTTACTATCTAACCTCATTATATAGTTTTAATTATTATGAACGTATATGAAATATAAGTCATAACTTAATAGTCTTTTAACTTAGTTTCTTAGTGATGAAGTAACCTAAAATTTGGTGATGGATAAGAAGAAGAATATTGAAATTGTTTACATGTATTATACCATAATACAATGTGAATATGGTGAATAAATTTACTATCTAACCTCATTATGTAGTTTTAGTTATTACGAATGTATATAAAATATATGTCATTAACTAAAAGTCTTTTAACTTAGTTTCTTAGTGATGAAGTAACCTAAAATTTGGTGATGGATAAGAAGAATAATATCGAAATTGTTTACATCTATTATACCATAATACAATGTGAATATGGTGAATAAATTTACTATCTAACCTCATTATATAGTTTTAACTATTACGAGCTTATATGAAATATATGTCATTGATTAATAGTCTTTTAACTTAGTTTCTTAGTGATGAAGTAACCTAAAATATGGTGATGGATAAGAAGAATAATGTTGAAATTGTTTAGATGTATTATACCATAATACAATGTGAATATGGTGAATAAATTTACTATCTAGCCTCAATATATAGTTTTAACTATTACGAGCGTATATGAAATATATATCATTGATTAATAGTCTTTTAACTTAGTTTCTTAGTGATGAAGTAACCTAAACTTTGGTTATGGATAAGAAGAATAATATTGAAATTTTTTACATTTATTATACCATAATATAATGTGAATATGGTGAATAAATTTACTATCTAACCTCATTATATATTATTAATTATTACGAACATATAAGAAATATATGTCATTTACTATAGTCTTTTAACTTAGTTTCTTAGTGATGAAGTAACCTAAAATTTGGTAATGGATAAGAATAATAATATTGAAATTGTTTACGTCTATTATACCGTAATACAATGTGAATATGGTGAATAAATATACTATCTAACCTCATTATATTGTTTTAATTATTATGAACGTATATGAAAAATAAGTCATAAATTAATAGTCTATTAACTTAGTTTCTTAGTGATGAAGTAACCTAAAATTTGGTGATGGATAAGAAGAATAATATTGAAATTGTTTAAATGTATTATACCATAATACAATGTGAATATGGTGAATAAATTTACTATCTAACCTCATTATATAGTTTTAACTATTACGAGCGTATATGAAATATATGTCATTGATTAATTGTCTTTTAAATTAGTTTCTTAGTGATGCTAAAATTTAATGATAGATAATAAGAATAATATTGAAATTGTTTACATCTATTATACCATAATACAATGTGAATATGGTGAATAAATATACTATCTATCCTCATTATATAGTTTTAATTTTACGAATGTATATAAAATATATGTCATTAACTAATAGTCTTTTAACTTAGTTTCTTAGTAATGAAGTAACCTAAAATTTGGTGATGGACAAGAAGAATAATATTGAAATTGTTTACATCTATTATACCATAATAAAATATGAATATGGTGAATAAATTTACTATCTAACCTCATTATATAGTTTTAATTATTATGAACGTATATGAAATATAAGTCATAAATTAATAGTCTTTTAACTTAGTTTCTTAGTGATGAAGTAACCTAAAATTTGGTGATGGATAAGAAGAAGAATATTGAAATTGTTTACATGTATTATACCATAATACAATGTGAATATGGTGAATAAATTTACTATCTAACCTCATTATGTAGTTTTAGTTATTACGAATTGTGATCGGTGGATCTGGAACTGACTGTTTAACGCTGGTTCGCGAAATGTCGCGGAAGCAAGAGTCGCCACCGTCTTTTATTTTCTCCAAATGGAAAGGACAAAAGCACAGAAAAATTCCTTATAGAGATTGCTCTCGGTTCGGGAGGTAGATTATAGAAAGGGAAGGTGTTAGCACCCTTTCTATCCATGGTTATCCATGGGCTCTTAGATACTTGCTCACTTGTGTTTTCAAAAATGGTTTGTTTGCTTTTCAATGTGGGTTTAAAAAGTTTCTTTGAAAATTTCAGTTCGACTCTTGTATCGGTCCTCAAGAGTGTTTGAAAAGTTGCTTTCGAAAGCTTTTTGAAAAGGTGTCGGTGTGAAAAGTATTTTTGAATTTGTTTTGAAATTTAGAGCAAGTATCTACGAGAACCTACCTACCCTAAGGAATTCGTCTGTGTAAATGTCCTTTAAAGTAGTGCCATCCCACCATTGAGAGGTAGGTAGCACCACTGTTGGAGGTGTTCGGGTCAATTCGAGGTTCGGGACATGGTGATCACCGGAGCAATGGGAAGACACCCTAGAAGCTACCCTCATGCCAGGTTCCCGGATCATGAGGACTTACTAAGACATCCTCTACTCGACGATCACCTTTCGAGGCAAGGCAACAGTGAGGCGTACCCTAGGGGTGGTGTGTGATTTGTGTGTCAGATTCAGATATTTTATCTTGTCATGTTATTGGTGATCTATACGCTTGTTTTTATTTAAGGCCATTCATTCTTGCATGCCTTTATTTAACAGTTAAAGATTGCGAGAATTTAAAAGTTCTAAACTATTACAAAGGCGCGAGTCCACATCGCCAAAATTAAACCAGGACCCGATTTGACAGAAAATGAATAAAGAAGTAAAGTAAAAGTGCGAGAAATATAAATATTACATAGCTTTGGGAGAGATACATAAATATTTACAAGAAAAAGAAATAAATATGCGAATCGGAATAAAATTAGAAACGAGGGCGTTGGACCCCTTTTTAATGAAATTAAATTGAATGATTAATTAAATGAAAGAAAAAGAAATTATTTTGGTATTTTTGTACTTTAAGATTTTTATGAGAAAGATTAATTAACATAAAATGCTAACCCTAATTCTAGTTGTTTTTTAATTTATTAAGAAAGAATTAAATTTTAACCTAAACTTAATCTAATTATTTAGATGCAATTTAATTACAAAAATAAATAATAGGAAATATTTAATTATTATGAAAGAAAAGAAAAAGGGATAAAAATTATTATAAACCCTAATTCTACCAATTTTAGATTTTATTAAAAAAGTTAAGGTTAAAACCTAAATTAAAAACTAAGTTAATTAATGAACTTTATTTACAAAAAAAAATACTAATTAAATAAAAATATTTATTATTTTTTTATCTTTTTCTGATTTTTTGGTGTTTTTTATATATTATGAAAATAATAATTTAAAAGAAATTAATTAAAATAAAGAAAAGAAAAATATAAAAAAGGGTAATAGAAACAAACTAGAGGGGGGTGCTGTCCCCAAGTGGAGGTGAAGTCCAGTAATTCTAAGCCCAATAAATTCTGGCCTGATTGACTTTCCAGGAAGTATGCATATGCGTTGACCAACATCCATCATGTTCTTCCAATTAGAACCCTATGATCCATCTCAATAGGCACGTGGACGGATTGATGTTGAGGATGTATGATGCGTCTTCACGCTGAAACTGCACATAAGCATTGGATGAAAAATAATAAAAGGGGGTGGGGACCTGGGATCGAACCCAGGTCCTGAAGGTCACCAACACAATTGCTTGCCACTGAGCCACCTAGCGCGTTTGAATATATAATAGTAAACAATTAATATAAGAGAAAATAATGGTTAGTGGAAAATTAGCGCGCAAAATTTGAATGCTCCAATGGTATTCTTCCACGCATCATCTTCTTCTTCTTCGTTTATTTTTCCCTGAAACACAAAACCATAAGCAACGGTTTTGAACCGTTCTAAAAGGCATTATTCTAGAAAATAGCGAATAGGCCATATGGCCTCATAAATTAGGCGCGAGGGTTGGTTTCTCTTCGTCCAAGCATGCTTGATTCAATGGTCCAGGTCTTGAGTGCTAATTTTTCCTTAAATGAAAAACCCCAATTCACAGCTTGGAAAACCCTAATGTCCAACAATGGTGAAATCTCCAATAATGCACAAAAACACAATTAAACTATTTGGTTAGCTTCAGAAAGGTTTAATTAGCACAAATCCACAAATAAAATGCAATGAATATGCCTAAATTTTAAAACACGATTATGAGAAAAAGGTGAAAAAGTTTGACTTCTGTACAATGATTCAAGTCGTTAAAGTTGATGTTCTTGATCCAGGATCCTCCCTTGATGTCCCAGGAAGGTGATAGGATGGTTGTTTTGGCTTGAAATGCTTTGGAATAGTGATTTCAGTTTTGGAATTTCTTGCAAAAAATTCAAGTTTGGCTCTTGGTCTATGGCGCAGCTTCTTAGTCCTTTTGCACGAGGGTTTTGATCAATATATGCATGGCATCAGATTAGGGTTAGAAATTGGATCAAAAAATCCATGATTTGATGAAAAGAATATTTGATTTTTAAGTCATGATTTTCCAATCTTTTTCAAGCATCTTTGATACAAATCATGTCCAATTCCATTGATTCTTTCCATATTTGGTTAGGCACGAAATCATAAGCTTATTCCTTGCACAAAAAGATTTGGAAAATTAGGTTTGGTATTTTTCATGTATTTTAATTAATTAAATGAATTATTAAAAATTAAAAATCCAAATAAATAAATAAAAATGATAAAAAACTTCCCTTTGGGCCAAATGGTCGTGCACATGCCTTGGATAATGAATTATGGAAGAAAAAGAGGCCCATTAGCAATTTTAGGTCATTTGAATCAATGTTGACTTTTCAAAATATCCAAAAATTTCCCAACTTCCACAAGGCATAACTTGCTCAATGTTTAAGCTTTGCTCATGTTCTTGGACATTTTGGAAAGGCCTTTGAGTCCTCTAACCAATGTCTTTGGTCCATGTCATTTTGATTTACCAATCTCAAGTTATGGCCTTTGACTTAAAGTCCCTTTTTGTTGACTTTTGAAAATGACCTATAATGTTGAAATTGATAACTTTTTGTGAGAGCATTTCTTGGACTTGAAGTATGAAGAGGAGTTGTAGGAAATGTCTTTATTTTAAAAATGAGCTTTGGATGGAATTTTTCTGATAATCCATGTGAAAGTTATGCCCTGGTCAATTTACAGTTGACTTTTTCAACTGTCCAAATAAGGAAACTTTTGCATCTTGAGACTTTTTGAGCCAAGCTTTGAGAATCATGATCAAGCATTGATCAAATGATGTTTGTGGCTTCAAAATGAGATGTTGACCAAAAATTTGAACTTTTGACTGTCAAATGACCATTTTGCCCCTACAGTTGACTGTAGTGCAATTAGGGTTTTGACTGTGCAATTTTGAACTGTAAGTCTTGAAACTTGGTATGAGGATGCTTGACCATATTTGTAGGCATGTGGGACTTGATTTGACCCTTGGAAACTTCATTTTCTTTGCCAGAACCAAAACCCTAATTTTGACTGTTTAGGAGGCCCTTACACTGTGCAACCCTTGGGGAATTTTGAAGCTTGACTTGGCAATTTCTTGAAGAATATGGGAGGGCAAATTTTGGGGTACAACAGTTGCCCCTGTTCAATCTTCTTAGACCTGAGGGTGCAGATTGGCTGACGTGCCTTTCGTAATCCGAAGATGGAAGATGATTGAACACTAGAGTGCTCAGAAATTTGCGCTCACATAGTAGCAGTGTGATGGTGGAATGGGCTTATTGATGCCATTTAGAGATTTATGGATAGGATGATGGGCTTATAGATGCCATGCTAAGAGATGATGGAAGGTGGATGGGCTTATAGATTCCATCTAGATATTGATCGCGTAAGAGCTTCCTTAGCGAGAATTTGCATACCTGCAAAAGAAAAATGATTACCTGTCCTGTTACGGGAGCTGGTTTTCAAATTCTTTGTGTAGATGTGTCCTGACTGGTTACAGGAGCTGGGTCTGGAGCTTCAAACGGTGATGAATGAACCAGGGATGGTTACTACCTCAACAGGAACGGTGAGAGAACCTTGGGTGACTTTAACTTCAACAGCAATCGTTGAGAAAATCTTGGGATGATTACTACCTCCGCAGGATCGGGGAGAGAACCATAGGTGACTACAACCTCAATAGCAATCATTGAGAGAATCTTGGTGGGAATTACCATCTCCGCAGTATCGGGGAGAGAACCATAGGCGATTACAACCTCAATAGAAATCATTGAGAAAACCTTGGATGGAATTATTATCTCCGCAGTATCGGGGAGAGAACCATAGGCGATTACAACCTCAATAGCAATCATTGAGAAAACCTTGGATGGAATTATCATCTCCGCAGTATCGGGGAGAGAACCATAGGCGATTACAACTCAATAGCAATCATTGAGAAAACCTTGGATGGAATTATCATCTCCGCAGTATCGGGGAGAGAACCATAGGCGATTACAACCTCAATAGCAATCATTGAGAAAACCTTGGGTAACTTCTACCGAGTCTTCATCAGAAAAATCTGTTTGGGGTCGATTTAACTGGACTAGAGAAGGCCTTGGACTGGATAAGAAATCTTTGGAGTCGATTAACTGAACCGGTCTGGGTCTTGGGATACGATTGAGAATTTAACTGAATCTTTCCTGAAAGGTAAAGGTCAGTCATATGCAATGCATGATATGGACCAAGCAATGATGTTCTCAACATAAATGAGACTTGTAAGACATGATGCGTTTATGCATGTTATAATGATGTACGGAATTACGATGTTTATGAATGTATTTTTCATCTAGGAAAGTAAATCCTTGACGGGTGCCGGGAAGTTACTCCTGGGCTGATGTTGGAGAATAGATTTTGCTTCCGCTGGGGATGATAGTTGCAAGAATACCGGTAGGAGAAGAGGACTCCGTTGGGGAATAAACTTGGCGAATGGAATAACTCTGCGGGGAGGAAAGTACTCTAACGATCTTGCTGGGAAGCAATACTCCGTGGGGAGAGAGATACTTTGCTGAGTTGTTGATAATAACTTGCTAGGGATACCATTGTTGTGTTGGAAGTGTTAATAGACTTTGCTGGGGATAAGAAGACTTCGTCGAGGACGCTCTTTCCGTTGCTTTTGGCTGAGGATAACCCAGTTATATCCTGGTAAGGAAATAACTCTTTGAGTAAAGCCGGACGACGCGTTCGTGCTCTGCGAGGGATAAGCTTCCAGAATCTACTAGGATAAGCTTACTGCCTGAGGAGATGAATTCCAACTTTCCTGGGGAACTAAATTGGACTCTTCTGGGGAAGTTTTGAACTGCGGGGGAAGTGATTCCTTTGAATATTTGATATATCGCCGGGGAACAATCTTTAGGCCAAGACTGCCGGGGATGCTTGTTAAGAATATATATGCTGTTGGGGAAGGTTGAGATCTGCTGGAGGATACCCAACTTTCTTAAGGTTTGATTGTAACTTTGCTTGAGGAGAGTATACTGCCTGCTGGCTCACTCTCTGGGGGATTGGGGATATCTGGTTATGTTCTTTAGCTGAACCTACCTGGGTACCTTGGAGGACAGAACAATCAGATTGCTTAGACAACTCTTTATTGCCCCTGTTTCTAATGTTACCTGTAATTGATTCTTTGTTTCGCATGCAAATATTCATGAGTTTGCAAATTATTGTCAATGCATATATCACAAATTGAACCTTGGACGTTCTTCGCAAAACAAAACAGAAAAGGAAAAACAATTGGCACTTTTAACTGAAAAATATATTTGTATTGATTTTGAATGGCCTGTAAATAGGCGCTTTGTGTACAAGAGGCTGACGTCCTAGTAAGAGAACGCCGCCGAGCAAAAGAGTTTATACAAATTTTGTACAAGAGAAAATAAAACAGCTGTGTGAAATGAATGATCCCACTGTGTTTCAACTCTGCTATCGCCTTTATATCCCCGAGCGTCTCATCACTTGATGACCTAAACAAAGATGAAGCTGACTGATCGATGCCGTCTGAACTTGATGTAGATACCGGATTCTGGATGCAAAGTGATCCAATGAGACATAGTATTACGCTTTTATCCCTAACTTTTGCTTGGACCGCCCTTTCGGGTTTTCAGTCCACCGGGATACCCATTTTTGCCCAAGCCGCCTTTTCAGGTTTTCGACTTGCCGGGTGTACAGATTTTTTTTCATTTTCATCCCTTCATTTTTCCCGAACCCTTTTGGTTCGCCGGGAAGCCCTAATTTTTGCCTAGGCATGTCAGCCTAGCGGGTCTTTTTTTTATACGTAGTATCTTTTTACTATGTCTGCATTGGCGGGGTGAGGAAGGTCGTCACCATCCATGTTAGTTAGAATCATGGCTCCTCCAGAGAACACATGTTTAACCACAAATGGCCCTTCATATGTAGGGGTCCATTTGCCCCTTGGATCACTTTGAGGAAGAATGATTCGCTTGATTACCAGATCCCCAACTTGATATTCCTGTGGTCTGACCTTTTTGTTAAAGGCCCTGATCATCCGTTTCTGATACGTCTGACTATGACAGATAGCAGCAAGTCTCTTTTCATCAATTAAGTTTAATTGATCAAGTCGTGTCTGGATCCAATCATCTTCGTTCAGATTTGCATCCTTCATTATCCAGAGAGAGGGTATTTGCACTTCGATCGGTAAGACTGCCTCCATACCATAAACCAAAGAGAAAGGAGTTGCCCCGGTTGACGTCCTAGCTGAGGTACGGTACCCATGTAGAGCGAACGGTAACATCTCGTGCCAATCCTTATACGTCACTGTCATCTTCTGCACGATTTTCTTGATATTTTTATTTGCTACTTCTACAGCCCCATTCATCTTCGGTCTGTAAGGAGAAGAATTGTGGTGCTGTATTTTGAACTGCTCGCAGAGCTCAGTGATCATCTTATTATTGAGATTGGTACCGTTGTCTGTAATAATTCTTTCTGGGACGCCGTATCGACAGATCAGATTATGCCGAATGAACCGTGCCACAACAGTCTTGGTTACCGTAGCATAGGATGCTGCTTCGACCCACTTTGTAAAATAATCAATTGCTACCAGGATGAAGCGATGCCCATTAGATGCCGTAGGTTTAATCTCACCGATCATGTCTATGCCCCACATTGCAAACGGCCAAGGCACAGTCAGAACATTTAGAGGAATTGGAGGAACATGCACCTTGTCTGCATAAATCTGGCACTTATGGCATGTTCTGGAATGTTGGTAGCAGTCAGCTTCCATTGTGGACCAGTAATACCCTGCCCGAAGGATCTTCTTCGCCATAGTGTGTCCACTGGAATGTGTACCAAAGGTCCCTTCATGTAACTCTTCCATGATCCTTTCTGCTTCAGTTTTATCCACACAACGCAGTAAGGTTGAATCATGGTTTCGCTTATACAGGATGCCGTTGCTAAGGAAGAACTTTGCTGCGAACCTTCTCAGAAACTTTTTATCATTGACAGAGGCACCCTCAGGGTATTCCTGAGCTTCTAGATATCTCTTCACCTCATGGTACCAAGGCTTCTCAGTCACCAATTCAGTCTCGAGATCGCAACAGTATGCCGGTTCGTCCAGTTTCCAGATGATGATCCGGGGAGCCTCATTATCCCATTTGACCTTGAACATAGAAGACATTGTAGCTAACGCGTCCGCCAACTGATTCTCTTCTCTTGGAAAGTGTTCAAAGGTTATCTTCGTGAAGTGGGGGATCAAGGTCAACACACATTCTCTGTAAGGAATAAGATTCGGATGTTTCGTATCCCACTCTCCTTTGATCTGATTGATCACAAGAGCGGAATCTCCGAAGACACTCAGAAACTTGATCCTTAAGTCGATCGCAGCTTGAAGACCCATGATGCATGCCTCATACTCTGCCATGTTGTTGGTACAGTTGAAACATAGCCGGGCGGTGAGCGGAGTATGAGTGCCTTGAGGTGATATGATGATGGCGCCGATACCGTTACCCAAAGCATTGGAGGCTCCGTCAAAGTGCATAGACCATCGGGATCCTTCCTCAGGTCCTTCATCCGGTCCAGGTACTTCACAATCAGTCACAATCATGATGCTTTCGTCTGGAAACTCAAAGTTCATTGATTGATAGTCATCTACGGCCTGATGTGCCAAGCGGTCTGCCAATACACTTCCCTTGATGGCTTTCTGGGTTGTGTATTGAATGTCGTATTCCGTCAAGATCATTTGCCATCTTGCAATTCTCCCAGACAGAGCAGGCTTTTCGAATATGTACTTTATAGGATCCATCTTTGAGATCAACAAGGTAGTGTGAGTCAGCATATACTGTCTCAGCCGGCGAGCAGCCCATACCAAAGCGCAGTAAGTTTTCTCAAGCAGTGAGTATCGGGTCTCACAGTCGGTAAACTTTTTGCTAAGGTAATAAATGGCATGCTCTTTTCGGCCAGACTCGTCATGCTGCCCCAGCACACACCCCATTGAATTATCTAGTACTGTCAGATATAGTATCAGAGGTCTCCCTTCAACCGGTGGCATAAGGATGGGTGGTTCTTGGAGATACTCTTTAATTCTGTCAAAAGCAGCCTGACATTCCTCATTCCAACGTACTACCTGATCTTTCTTCAGCAGCTTGAAGATTGGCTCACAGGTAGCAGTCAGATGCGAGATGAAGCGAGCAATGTAATTCAAGCGTCCTAAAAAGCCTCTGACTTCCTTCTCTGTCCTAGGAACTGGCATCTCTTGAATAGCTTTGACCTTAGCAGGGTCCACTTGAATGCCCTTATCACTTACCACGAAGCCTAGCAACTTCCCAGATCTTACCCCGAAGGTGCACTTGTTCGGGTTCAACCTCAGCTTGTACAGTTTCAAACGGTCAAACAATTTCTGCAGATGATCTAGGTGCTCTTCCTCAGTCTGGAACCTTGCGATCATGTCGTCAACATACACTTCTATCTCATGATGGATCATGTCATGAAATAAAGCAACCATGGCACGTTGGTAGGTGGCCCCCGTGTTCTTCAGTCTAAAAGGCATGACCTTGTAGAAGAAGGTACCCCACTGAGTAACAAATGTACTCTTTTCCATGTCTTCAGGAGCCATCTTGATCTGATTGTAACCTGAAAAGCCATCCATGAAAGAGAACACTTTGTGCTGAGCTGTATTATCAACAAGGACATCAATGTGAGGTAAAGGGAAGTCATCCTTGGGGCTGGCCCTGTTCAGATCCCTATAGTCGACACACATTCTGACCTTACCGTCCTTCTTAGGTACCGGCACCACATTAGCAACCCACTGAGGGTAAGAAGTTACTGCAAGAAACCCAACATCAAATTGTTTCATAACCTCGGCTTTAATCTTCTCAGACATCTCTGGACGCATACGGCGGACCTTTTGCTTAACTGGAGGGCAGTCTTCCTTAGTAGGCAAGTGATGGACCACAATATCGGTATCCAACCCGGGCATGTCTTCGTAGGACCAGGCAAAGATCTCCACATAGTCATGTAGCATCTGAGTCAACCGTTGCTTCACGCTGAGCTCTAGGTTGGCACCAATCTTTACCTCTTTCCTGTCTGCCTCAGTACCCAAGTTTATTGTTTCCACCGGCTCTTCATATGGTTGAATTGCCCTCTCTTCCTGAAGTAACAGTCTTTCAAGCTCGCCAGGCACTTCGCAATCATCTTCACCTTCGTCTTCGGCTAAGTTGATCGGATTTTCGAAGTCATAATTGGCAGTAGCAGAGTCGTTATCAGTGAGATCCAGAGTGGATTGAAACCTGTATGAGTGAGTGTGTGTGTGTAATTACAGCTGTTTTGAAATATGTATAAAGGAAGAAAAGACAGAAAAGGAGCATAAGATTTGAAATGCGAGAAAACGTCCAAGATTTTCATTTATGATATATGAAATGACAATTTATATGCCCTCACAAATGAAACCACGGTGCCTCGGGTAAGACACCGGGCCATAGAGTTTATTTATTGTTTATTACAAATAACAAAACAAAGGAGTTTATTACTGCGTAACAAAAGTAACAGGAGTATGGTCCTTGGCAATCCAATTGGTCAATCCGCCATCAGTCGTCGGGTAGATCCAGCTATTGAACTCAGCTTCGTCCACTTCATTCTCCTCCCCGACAGCATTCACTCCTGGATTTGTAGTGAACACAGGAGGTCTTCTGGTCTTCGCCTTCCGCATAGCTTTCTGACCCTCTGCAGTAAAACCCAACCCAAATTTGTCAGTTTTCTGTGTAAAGTCGGGAAGCCTGCCCCAGTTAGTACATTCACCTTTCTGAACCACAGCCCGGGCATCTTTTAGAGAAGCCATCTTCAAAGGAACATCCTCTTCGACCGTTGTTTCTGCTGCTGCTGAAATTGGAAGCACCTCCTCGAAATGCTGAAAGGGGGTTTCAATAAACTCCCCATCCATCTTAATGTATCTGAAGGAATTCAGATGGCTCACCATATACTCCTCCTCTCCTTGCACAGTGACGATCTTCCCTCTGACGGGGTACTTCAGCTTCTGATGCAGGGTAGAGGTCACTGCCCCAGCTTTATGGATCCAAGGTCGACCCAGTAGACAAGAGTACGATGGACGGATATCCATCACATAAAAAGTAGAGTCAAACACCTGAGAGCCCACACGAATAGGAATGTCAACCTCTCCATGAACCATCCTCTTGGAACCGTCAAAGGCTCTGACGATGATATTGCTGGGTTTTAATTTCAGGCCTTCACAATCCAAACGGTCTAAAGCTTTCTTTGGTAGAACATTCAAGGAAGAACCGGTATCCACCAATACATGTTCCAGAGTAGTGCCCCTGCATTCGATAGAGACATGCAGGGCATCATTGTGGTCCCTTCCCTTCGCAGTCAGGTCAGCATTTGAGAAACCTAAGCCGTTGTCTGCTGTCAGATTTGCTACACAGTCAGTGAACTGAACTGCAGATGTCTCCTGTGGCACAGGGGCCGTCTTGAGAAATGAGATTAGGGCCTTAGCATGGGCCTCAGAGCAAAGCAATAAGGAGAGCATGGAGATCTTGGAGGGCGTGTGCCCCAGCTGTTCCACAACATTAAAGTCACTCTTTTTTATTATCTTTAGAATCTCCTCCATTTCTTGTTGGGAGGCCTCAGCATTTATAGGTATCGGTGCCACCATCCAGGCAGGCTCATCTTCAATTCCTTTGCCCCGAGCATTGGATGACTCGGCAGCAGGGGAAACAACTTGGTCAGTAACAGGGACAGGTACACTTGCAGGTGTTATAAGGAGGGGTCTTCGAGCAGCGGGCGTATATGAAATTTACTATCTAACCTCATTATATAGTTTTAATTATTATGAACGTATATGAAATATATGTCATTAATTAATAGTCTTTTAACTTAGTTTCTTAGTGATGAAATAACCTAAAATTTGGTGATGGATAAGAAGAATAATATTGAAATTGTTTAGATGTATTATACCATAATACAATGTGAATATGGTGAATAAATTTACTATCTAGCCTCATTATATAGTTTTAACTATTACGAGCGTATATGGAATATATGTTATTGATTAATAGTCTTTTAACTTAGTTTCTTAGTGATGAAGTAACCTAAACTTTGGTTATGGATAAGAAGAATAATATTGAAATTTTTTACATTTATTATACCATAATATAATGTGAATATGGTGAATAAATTTACTATCTAACCTCACTATATAGTTTTAATTATTACGAACATATATGAAATATATGTCATTTACTATAGTCTTTTAACTTAGTTTCTTAGTGATGAAGTAACCTAAAATTTGGTAATGGATAAGAATAATAATATTGAAATTGTTTACGTCTATTATACCGTAATACAATGTGAATATGGTGAATAAATATACTATCTAACCTCATTATATTGTTTTAATTATTATGAACGTATATGAAATATAAGTCATAAATTAATAGTCTATTAACTTAGTTTCTTAGTGATGAAGTAACCTAAAATTTGCTGATGGATAAGAAGAATAATATTGAAATTGTTTAAATGTATTATACCATAATAAAATGTGAATATGGTGAATAAATTTACTATCTAACCTCATTATATAGTTTTAACTATTAAGAGCGTATATGAAATATATGTCATTGATTAATAGTCTTTTAACTTAGTTTCTTAGTGATGCTAAAATTTGGTGATAGATAATAAGAATAATATTGAAATTGTTTACATCTATTATACCATAATACAATGTGAATATGGTGAATAAATATACTATGTATCCTCATTATATAGTTTTAATTATTACGAATGTATATAAAATATATGTCATTAACTAATAGTCTTTTAACTTAGCTTCTTAGTGATGAAGTAACGTAAAATTTGGTGATGGACAAGAAGAATAATATTGAAATTGTTTACATCTATTATACCATAATACAATGTGAATATGGTGAATAAATTTACTATCTAACCTCATTATATAGTTTTAATTATTATGAACGTATATGAAATATAAGTCATAAGTTAATAGTCTTTTAACTTAGTTTCTTAGTGATGAAGTAACCTAAAATTTGGTGATGGATAAGAAGAAGAATATTGAAATTGTTTACATGTATTATACCATAATACAATGTGAATGTGGTGAATCAATTTACTATCTAACCTTATTATGTAGTTTTAGTTATTACGAATGTATATAAAATATATGTCATTAACTAAAAGTCTTTTAACTTAGTTTCTTAGTGATGAAGTAACCTAAAATTTGGTGATGGATAAGAAGAATAATATCGAAATTGTTTACATCTATTATACCATAATACAATGTGAATATGGTGAATAAATTTACTATCTAACCTCATTATATAGTTTTAACTATGACGAGCGTATATGAAATATATGTCATTGATTAATAGTCTTTTAACTTAGTTTCTTAGTGATGAAGTAAACTAAAATTTGGTGATGGATAAGAAGAATAATATTGAAATTGTTTAGATGTATTATACCATAATACAATGTGAATATGGTGAATAAATTTACTATCTAGCCTCATTATATAGTTTTAACTATTACAAGCGTATATGGAATATATGTCATTGATTAATAGTCTTTTAACTTAGTTTCTTAGTGATGAAGTAACCTAAACTTTGGTTATGGATAAGAAGAATAATATTGAAATTTTTGACATTTATTATACCATAATATAGTGTGAATATGGTGAATAAATTTACTATCTAACCTCATTATATTGTTTTAATTATTACGAACATATATGAAATATATGTCATTTACTATAGTCTTTTAACTTAGTTTCTTAGTGATGAAGTAACCTAAAATTTGGTAATGGATAAGAATAATAATATTGAAATTGTTTACGTCTATTATACCGTAATACAATGTGAATATGGTGAATAAATATACTATCTAACCTCATTATATTGTTTTAATTATTATAAACGTATATGAAATATAAGTCATAAATTAATAGTCTATTAACTTAGTTTCTTAGTGATGAAGTAATCTAAAATTTGCTGATGGATAAGAAGAATAATATTGAAATTGTTTAAATGTATTATACCATAATAAAATGTGAATATGGTGAATAAATTTACTATATAACCTCATTATATAGTTTTAACTATTACGAGCGTATATGAAATATATGTCATTGATTAATAGTCTTTTAACTTAGTTTCTTTGTGATGCTAAAATTTGGTGATGGATAAGAAGAAGAATATTGAAATTGTTTACATGTATTATACCATAATACAATGTGAATATGGTGAATAAATTTACTATCTAACCTCATTATGTAGTTTTAGTTATTACGAATGTATATAAAATATATGTCATTAACTAATAGTCTTTTAACTTAGCTTCTTAGTGATGAAGTAACGTAAAATTTGGTGATGGACAAGAAGAATAATATTGAAATTGTTTACATCTATTATACCATAATACAATGTGAATATGGTGAATAAATTTACTATCTAACCTCATTATATAGTTTTAACTATTACGAGCGTATATGAAATATATGTCATTGATTAATAGTCTTTTAACTTAGTTTCTTAGTGATGAAGTAACCTAAAATTTGGTGATGGATAAGAAGAATAATATTGAAATTGTTTAGATGTATTATACCATAATACAATGTGAATATGGTGAATAAATTTACTATCTAGCCTCATTATATAGTTTTAACTATTACGAGCGTATATGGAATATATGTCATTGATTAATAGTCTTTTAACTTAGTTTCTTAGTGATGAAGTAACCTAAACTTTGGTTATGGATAAGAAGAATAATATTGAAATTTTTTACATTTATTATACCATAATATAATGTGAATATGGTGAATAAATTTACTATCTAACCTCATTATATAGTTTTAATTATTACGAACATATATGAAATATATGTCATTTACTATAGTCTTTTAACTTAGTTTCTTAGTGATGAAGTAACCTAAAATTTGGTAATGGATAAGAATAATAATATTGAAATTGTTTACGTCTATTATACCGTAATACAATGTGAATATGGTGAATAAATATACTATCTAACCTCATTATATTGTTTTAATTATTATAAACGTATATGAAATATAAGTCATAAATTAATAGTCTATTAACTTAGTTTCTTAGTGATGAAGTAATCTAAAATTTGCTGATGGATAAGAAGAATAATATTGAAATTGTTTAAATGTATTATACCATAATAAAATGTGAATATGGTGAATAAATTTACTATATAACCTCATTATATAGTTTTAACTATTACGAGCGTATATGAAATATATGTCATTGATTAATAGTCTTTTAACTTAGTTTCTTTGTGATGCTAAAATTTGGTGATGGATAAGAAGAAGAATATTGAAATTGTTTACATGTATTATACCATAATACAATGTGAATATGGTGAATAAATTTACTATCTAACCTCATTATGTAGTTTTAGTTATTACGAATGTATATAAAATATATGTCATTAACTAATAGTCTTTTAACTTAGCTTCTTAGTGATGAAGTAACGTAAAATTTGGTGATGGACAAGAAGAATAATATTGAAATTGTTTACATCTATTATACCATAATACAATGTGAATATGGTGAATAAATTTACTATCTAACCTCATTATATAGTTTTAACTATTACGAGCGTATATGAAATATATGTCATTGATTAATAGTCTTTTAACTTAGTTTCTTAGTGATGAAGTAACCTAAAATTTGGTGATGGATAAGAAGAATAATATTGAAATTGTTTAGATGTATTATACCATAATACAATGTGAATATGGTGAATAAATTTACTATCTAGCCTCATTATATAGTTTTAACTATTACGAGCGTATATGGAATATATGTCATTGATTAATAGTCTTTTAACTTAGTTTCTTAGTGATGAAGTAACCTAAACTTTGGTTATGGATAAGAAGAATAATATTGAAATTTTTTACATTTATTATACCATAATATAATGTGAATATGGTGAATAAATTTACTATCTAACCTCATTATATAGTTTTAATTATTACGAACATATATGAAATATATGTCATTTACTATAGTCTTTTAACTTAGTTTCTTAGTGATGAAGTAACCTAAAATTTGGTAATGGATAAGAATAATAATATTGAAATTGTTTACGTCTATTATACCGTAATACAATGTGAATATGGTGAATAAATATACTATCTAACCTCATTATATTGTTTTAATTATTATGAACGTATATGAAATAATAGTCATAAATTAATAGTCTATTAACTTAGTTTCTTAGTGATGAAGTAACCTAAAATTTGCTGATGGATAAGAAGAATAATATTGAAATTGTTTAAATGTATTATACCATAATACAATGTGAATATGGTGAATAAATTTACTATCTAACCTCATTATATAGTTTTAACTATTACGAGCGTATATGAAATATATGTCATTGATTAATAGTCTTTTAACTTAGTTTATTAGTGATGCTAAAATTTGGTGATAGATAATAAGAATAATATTGAAATTGTTTACATCTATTATACCATAATACAATGTGAATATGGTGACTAAATATACTATCTATCCTCATTATATAGTTTTAATTATTACGAATGTATATAAAATATATGTCATTAACTAATAGTCTTTTAACTTAGCTTCTTAGTGATGAAGTAACGTAAAATTTGGTGATGGACAAGAAGAATAATATTGAAATTGTTTACATCTATTATACCATAATACAATGTGAATATTGTGAATAAATTTACTATCTAACCTCATTATATAGTTTTAATTATTATGAACGTATATGAAATATAAGTCATAAGTTAATAGTCTTTTAACTTAGTTTCTTAGTGATGAAGTAACCTAAAATTTGGTGATGGATAAGAAGAAGAACATTGAAATTGTTTACATGTATTATACCATAATACAATGTGAATATGGTGAATAAATTTACTATCTAACCTCATTATGTAGTTTTAGTTATTACGAATGTATATAAAATATATGTCATTAACTAAGTCTTTTAACTTAGTTTCTTAGTGATGAAGTAACCTAAAATTTGGTGATGGATAAGAAGAATAATATTGAAATTGTTTACATCTATTATACCATAATACAATGTGAATATGGTGAATAAACTTACTATCTAACCTCATTATATAGTTTTAACTATTACGAGCGTATATGAAATATATGTTATTGATTAATAGTCTTTTAACTTAGTTTCTTAGTGATGAAGTAACCTAAAATTTGGTGATGGATAAGAAGAATAATATTGAAATTGTTTAGATGTATTATACCATAATACAATGTGAATATGGTGAATAAATTTACTATCTAGCCTCATTATATAGTTTTAACTATTACGAGCGTATATGGAATATATGTCATTGATTAATAGTCTTTTAACTTAGTTTCTTAGTGATGAAGTAACCTAAACTTTGGTTATGGATAAGAAGAATAATATTGAAATTTTTTACATTTATTATACCATAATATAATGTGAATATGGTGAATAAATTTACTATCTAACCTCATTATATAGTTTTATTTATTACGAACATATATGAAATATATGTTATTTACTATAGTCTTTTAACTTAGTTTCTTAGTGATGAAGTAACCTAAAATTTGGTAATGGATAAGAATAATAATATTGAAATTGTTTACGTCCATTATACCGTAATACAATGTGAATATGGTGAATAAATATACTATCTAACCTCATTATATTGTTTTAATTATTATTAACGTATATGAAATATAAGTCATAAATTAATAGTCTTTTAACTTAGTTTCTTAGTGATGAAGTAACCTAAAATTTGGTGATGGATAAGAAGAATAATATTGAAATTGTTTAAATGTATTATACCATAATACAATGTGAATATGGTTAATAAATTTACTATCTAACCTCATTATATAGTTTTAACTATTACGAGCGTATATGAAATATATGTCATTGATTAATAGTCTTTTAACTTAGTTTCTTTGTGATGCTAAAATTTGGTGATGGATAAGAAGAAGAATATTGAAATTGTTTACATGTATTATACCATAATACAATGTGAATATGGTGAATAAATTTACTATCTAACCTCATTATGTAGTTTTAGTTATTACGAATGTATATAAAATATATGTCATTAACTAATAGTCTTTTAACTTAGCTTCTTAGTGATGAAGTAACGTAAAATTTGGTGATGGACAAGAAGAATAATATTGAAATTGTTTACATCTATTATACCATAATACAATGTGAATATGGTGAATAAATTTACTATCTAACCTCATTATATAGTTTTAACTATTACGAGCGTATATGAAATATATGTCATTGATTAATAGTCTTTTAACTTAGTTTCTTAGTGATGAAGTAACCTAAAATTTGGTGATGGATAAGAAGAATAATATTGAAATTGTTTAGATGTATTATACCATAATACAATGTGAATATGGTGAATAAATTTACTATCTAACCTCATTATATAGTTTTAACTATTACGAGCGTATATGGAATATATGTCATTGATTAATAGTCTTTTAACTTAGTTTCTTAGTGATGAAGTAACCTAAACTTTGGTTATGGATAAGAAGAATAATATTGAAATTTTTTACATTTATTATACCATAATATAATGTGAATATGGTGAATAAATTTACTATCTAACCTCATTATATAGTTTTAATTATTACGAACATATATGAAATATATGTCATTTACTATAGTCTTTTAACTTAGTTTCTTAGTGATGAAGTAACCTAAAATTTGGTAATGGATAAGAATAATAATATTGAAATTGTTTACGTCTATTATACCGTAATACAATGTGAATATGGTGAATAAATATACTATCTAACCTCATTATATTGTTTTAATTATTATGAACGTATATGAAATAATAGTCATAAATTAATAGTCTATTAACTTAGTTTCTTAGTGATGAAGTAACCTAAAATTTGCTGATGGATAAGAAGAATAATATTGAAATTGTTTAAATGTATTATACCATAATACAATGTGAATATGGTGAATAAATTTACTATCTAACCTCATTATATAGTTTTAACTATTACGAGCGTATATGAAATATATGTCATTGATTAATAGTCTTTTAACTTAGTTTATTAGTGATGCTAAAATTTGGTGATAGATAATAAGAATAATATTGAAATTGTTTACATCTATTATACCATAATACAATGTGAATATGGTGACTAAATATACTATCTATCCTCATTATATAGTTTTAATTATTACGAATGTATATAAAATATATGTCATTAACTAATAGTCTTTTAACTTAGCTTCTTAGTGATGAAGTAACGTAAAATTTGGTGATGGACAAGAAGAATAATATTGAAATTGTTTACATCTATTATACCATAATACAATGTGAATATTGTGAATAAATTTACTATCTAACCTCATTATATAGTTTTAATTATTATGAACGTATATGAAATATAAGTCATAAGTTAATAGTCTTTTAACTTAGTTTCTTAGTGATGAAGTAACCTAAAATTTGGTGATGGATAAGAAGAAGAACATTGAAATTGTTTACATGTATTATACCATAATACAATGTGAATATGGTGAATAAATTTACTATCTAACCTCATTATGTAGTTTTAGTTATTACGAATGTATATAAAATATATGTCATTAACTAAGTCTTTTAACTTAGTTTCTTAGTGATGAAGTAACCTAAAATTTGGTGATGGATAAGAAGAATAATATTGAAATTGTTTACATCTATTATACCATAATACAATGTGAATATGGTGAATAAACTTACTATCTAACCTCATTATATAGTTTTAACTATTACGAGCGTATATGAAATATATGTCATTGATTAATAGTCTTTTAACTTAGTTTCTTAGTGATGAAGTAACCTAAAATTTGGTGATGGATAAGAAGAATAATATTGAAATTGTTTAGATGTATTATACCATAATACAATGTGAATATGGTGAATAAATTTACTATCTAGCCTCATTATATAGTTTTAACTATTACGAGCGTATATGGAATATATGTCATTGATTAATAGTCTTTTAACTTAGTTTCTTAGTGATGAAGTAACCTAAACTTTGGTTATGGATAAGAAGAATAATATTGAAATTTTTTACATTTATTATACCATAATATAATGTGAATATGGTGAATAAATTTACTATCTAACCTCATTATATAGTTTTATTTATTACGAACATATATGAAATATATGTTATTTACTATAGTCTTTTAACTTAGTTTCTTAGTGATGAAGTAACCTAAAATTTGGTAATGGATAAGAATAATAATATTGAAATTGTTTACGTCCATTATACCGTAATACAATGTGAATATGGTGAATAAATATACTATCTAACCTCATTATATTGTTTTAATTATTATGAACGTATATGAAATATAAGTCATAAATTAATAGTCTTTTAACTTAGTTTCTTAGTGATGAAGTAACCTAAAATTTGGTGATGGATAAGAAGAATAATATTGAAATTGTTTAAATGTATTATACCATAATACAATGTGAATATGGTTAATAAATTTACTATCTAACCTCATTATATAGTTTTAACTATTACGAGCGTATATGAAATATATGTCATTGATTAATAGTCTTTTAACTTAGTTTCTTTGTGATGCTAAAATTTGGTGATGGATAAGAAGAAGAATATTGAAATTGTTTACATGTATTATACCATAATACAATGTGAATATGGTGAATAAATTTACTATCTAACCTCATTATGTAGTTTTAGTTATTACGAATGTATATAAAATATATGTCATTAACTAATAGTCTTTTAACTTAGCTTCTTAGTGATGAAGTAACGTAAAATTTGGTGATGGACAAGAAGAATAATATTGAAATTGTTTACATCTATTATACCATAATACAATGTGAATATGGTGAATAAATTTACTATCTAACCTCATTATATAGTTTTAACTATTACGAGCGTATATGAAATATATGTCATTGATTAATAGTCTTTTAACTTAGTTTCTTAGTGATGAAGTAACCTAAAATTTGGTGATGGATAAGAAGAATAATATTGAAATTGTTTAGATGTATTATACCATAATACAATGTGAATATGGTGAATAAATTTACTATCTAACCTCATTATATAGTTTTAACTATTACGAGCGTATATGGAATATATGTCATTGATTAATAGTCTTTTAACTTAGTTTCTTAGTGATGAAGTAACCTAAACTTTGGTTATGGATAAGAAGAATAATATTGAAATTTTTTACATTTATTATACCATAATATAATGTGAATATGGTGAATAAATTTACTATCTAACCTCATTATATAGTTTTAATTATTACGAACATATATGAAATATATGTCATTTACTATAGTCTTTTAACTTAGTTTCTTAGTGATGAAGTAACCTAAAATTTGGTAATGGATAAGAATAATAATATTGAAATTGTTTACGTCTATTATACCGTAATACAATGTGAATATGGTGAATAAATATACTATCTAACCTCATTATATTGTTTTAATTATTATGAACGTATATGAAATAATAGTCATAAATTAATAGTCTATTAACTTAGTTTCTTAGTGATGAAGTAACCTAAAATTTGCTGATGGATAAGAAGAATAATATTGAAATTGTTTAAATGTATTATACCATAATACAATGTGAATATGGTGAATAAATTTACTATCTAACCTCATTATATAGTTTTAACTATTACGAGCGTATATGAAATATATGTCATTGATTAATAGTCTTTTAACTTAGTTTATTAGTGATGCTAAAATTTGGTGATAGATAATAAGAATAATATTGAAATTGTTTACATCTATTATACCATAATACAATGTGAATATGGTGACTAAATATACTATCTATCCTCATTATATAGTTTTAATTATTACGAATGTATATAAAATATATGTCATTAACTAATAGTCTTTTAACTTAGCTTCTTAGTGATGAAGTAACGTAAAATTTGGTGATGGACAAGAAGAATAATATTGAAATTGTTTACATCTATTATACCATAATACAATGTGAATATTGTGAATAAATTTACTATCTAACCTCATTATATAGTTTTAATTATTATGAACGTATATGAAATATAAGTCATAAGTTAATAGTCTTTTAACTTAGTTTCTTAGTGATGAAGTAACCTAAAATTTGGTGATGGATAAGAAGAAGAACATTGAAATTGTTTACATGTATTATACCATAATACAATGTGAATATGGTGAATAAATTTACTATCTAACCTCATTATGTAGTTTTAGTTATTACGAATGTATATAAAATATATGTCATTAACTAAGTCTTTTAACTTAGTTTCTTAGTGATGAAGTAACCTAAAATTTGGTGATGGATAAGAAGAATAATATTGAAATTGTTTACATCTATTATACCATAATACAATGTGAATATGGTGAATAAATTTACTATCTAACCTCATTATATAGTTTTAACTATTACGAGCGTATATGAAATATATGTCATTGATTAATAGTCTTTTAACTTAGTTTCTTAGTGATGAAGTAACCTAAAATTTGGTGATGGATAAGAAGAATAATATTGAAATTGTTTAGATGTATTATACCATAATACAATGTGAATATGGTGAATAAATTTACTATCTAGCCTCATTATATAGTTTTAACTATTACGAGCGTATATGGAATATATGTCATTGATTAATAGTCTTTTAACTTAGTTTCTTAGTGATGAAGTAACCTAAACTTTGGTTATGGATAAGAAGAATAATATTGAAATTTTTTACATTTATTATACCATAATATAATGTGAATATGGTGAATAAATTTACTATCTAACCTCATTATATAGTTTTATTTATTACGAACATATATGAAATATATGTTATTTACTATAGTCTTTTAACTTAGTTTCTTAGTGATGAAGTAACCTAAAATTTGGTAATGGATAAGAATAATAATATTGAAATTGTTTACGTCCATTATACTGTAATACAATGTGAATATGGTGAATAAATATACTATCTAACCTCATTATATTGTTTTAATTATTATGAACGTATATGAAATATAAGTCATAAATTAATAGTCTTTTAACTTAGTTTCTTAGTGATGAAGTAACCTAAAATTTGGTGATGGATAAGAAGAATAATATTGAAATTGTTTAAATGTATTATACCATAATACAATGTGAATATGGTTAATAAATTTACTATCTAACCGCATTATATAGTTTTAACTATTACGAGCGTATATGAAATATATGTCATTGATTAATAGTCTTTTAACTTAGTTTCTTAGTGATGCTAAAATTTGGTGATAGATAATAAGAATAATATTGAAATTGTTTACATCTATTATAACATAATACAATGTGAATATGGTGAATAAATATACTATCTATCCTCATTATATAGTTTTAATTATTACGAATGTATATAAAATATATGTCATTAACTAATAGTCTTTTAACTTAGCTTCTTAGTGATGAAGTAACGTAAAATTTGGTGATGGACAAGAAGAATAATATTGAAATTGTTTACATCTATTATACCATAATACAATATGAATATGGTGAATAAATTTACTATCTAACCTCATTATATAGTTTTAATTATTATGAACGTATATGAAATATAAGTCATAAGTTAATAGTCTTTTAACTTAGTTTCTTAGTGATGAAGTAACCTAACTTTTGGTGATGGATAAGAAGAATAATATTGAAATTGTTTACATGTATTATACCATAATACAATGTGAATATGGTGAATAAATTTACTATCTAACCTCATTATATAGTTTTAACTATTACGAGCGTATATGAAATATATGTCATTGATTAATTGTCTTTTAACTTAGTTTCTTAGTGATGCTAAAATTTGATGATAGATAATAAGAATAATATTGAAATTGTTTACATCTATTATACCATAATACAATGTGAATATGGTGAATAAATATACTATCTATCCTCATTATATAGTTTTAATTATTACGAATGTATATAAAATATATGTCATTAACTAATAGTCTTTTAACTTAGTTTCTTAGTAATGAAGTAACCTAAAATTTGGTGATGGACAAGAAGAATAATATTGAAATTGTTTACATCTATTATACCATAATAAAATGTGAATATGGTGAATAAATTTACTATCTAACCTCATTATATAGTTTTAATTATTATGAACGTATATGAAATCTAAGTCATAAATTAATAGTCTTTTAACTTAGTTTCTTAGTGATGAAGTAACTTAAAATTTGGTGATGGATAAGAAGAAGAATATTGAAATTGTTTACATGTATTATACCATAATACAATGTGAATATGGTGAATAAATTTACTATCTAACCTCATTATGTAGTTTTAGTTATTACGAATGTATATAAAATATATGTCATTAACTAATAGTCTTTTAATTTAGTATCTTAGTGATGAAGTAACCTAAAATTTAATGATGGATAAGAAGAATAATATCGAAATTGTTTACATCTATTATACCATAATACAATGTGAATATGGTGAATAAATTTACTATCTAACCTCATTTATAGTTTTAACTATTAAGAGGGTATATGAAATATATGTCATTGATTAATAGTCTTTTAACATAGTTTCTTAGTGATGAAGTAACCTAAAATTTGGTGATGGATAAGAAGAATAATATTGAAATTGTTTAGATGTATTATACCATAATACAATGTGAATATGGTGAATAAATTTTCTATCTAACCTCATTATATAGTTTTAATTATTAAAAACGTATATGAAATATATATCATTAATTAATAGTCTTTTAACTTAGTTTCTTAGTGATGAAGTAACCTAAAATTTGGTGATGGATAAGAAGAATAATATTGAAATTGTTTACATGTATTATACCATAATACAATGTGAATATGGTGAATAAATTTACTATCTAACCTCATTATATATTTTAACTATTACGAGCGTATTTGAAATATATGTCATTGATTAATAGTCTTTTAACTTAGTTTCTTAGTGATGCTAAAATTTGGTGATAGATAATAAGAATAATATTGAAATTGTTTACATCTATTATACCATAATACAATGTGAATATGGTGAATAAATATACTATCTATCCTCATTATATAGTTTTAATTATTACGAATGTATATAAAATATATGTCATTAACTAATACTCTTTTAACTTAGTTTCTTAGTGATGAAGTAACCTAAAATTTGGTGATGGACAAGAAGAATAATATTGAAATTGTTTACATATATTATACCATAATACAATGTGAATATGGTGAATAAATTTACTATCTAACCTCATTATATAGTTTTAATTATTATGAACGTATATGAAATATAAGTCATAAATTAATAGTCTTTTAACTTAGTTTCTTAGTGATGAAGTAACCTAAAGTTTGGTGATGGATAAGAAGAATAATATTGAAATTGTTTACATGTATTATACCATAATACAATGTGAATATGGTGAATAAATTTACTATTTAACCTCAATATATAATTTCAATTATTATGAACGTATACGAAATATATGTCATAAGTTAATAGTTTTTTAACTTAGTTTCTTAGTGATGAAGTAACCTAAACTTTGGTTATGGATAAGAAGAATAATATTGAAATTGTTTACATGTATTATACCATAATACAATGTGAATATGGTGAATAGATTTACTATCTAACCTCATTATGTAGTTTTAGTTATTACGAATGTATATAAAATATATGTCATTAACTAATAGTCTTTTAACTTAGTTTCTTAGTGATGAAGTAACCTAAAATTTAATGATGGATAAGAAGAATAATATTGAAATTTTTTAGATGTATTATACCATAATACAATGTGAATATGGTGAATAAATTTACTATCTAGCCTCATTATATAGTTTTAACTATTACGAGCGTAGATGAAATATATGTCATTGATTAATAGTCTTTTAACTTAGTTTCTTAATGATGCTAAAATTTGGTGATGGATAACAAGAATAATATTGAAATTGTTTACATCTATTATACCATAATACAATGTGAATATGGTGAATAATTATAATATCTAGCCTCATTATATAGTTTTAATTATTACGAACGTATATGAAATATATGTCATTAATTAATAGTCTTTTAATTTAGTTTCTTAGTGATTAAGTAACCTAAAATCTCGTGATGGATAAGAAGAATAATATTGAAATTTTTTGCATCTATTATACCATAATATAATGTGAATATGGTGAATAAACTTACTATCTAACCTCATTATATACTTTTAATTATTAGGAACATATATGAAATATATGTCATTTACTATAGTCTTTTAACTTAGTTTCTTAGTGATGAAGTAACCTAAAATTTGGTAATGGATAAGAATAATAATATTGAAATCGTTTACGTCTATTATACCGTAATACAATGTGAATATGGTGAATAAATATACTATATAGCCTCAATATATAGTTTTAATTATAACAAACGTATATGAAATATATATCATTAATTAATAGTCTTTTAACTTAGTTTCTTAGTGATGAAGTAACCTAAAATTTGGTGATGGATAAGAAGAGTAATATTGAAATTGTTTACATGTATCATACCATAATACAATGTGAATATGGTAAATAAATTTACTATTTAACCTCAATATATAATTTAAATTATTATGAACGTATACGAAATATATGTCATAAGTTAATAGTTTTTTAACTTAGTTTCTTAGTGATGAAGTAACCTAAACTTTTGTTATGGATAAGAAGAATAATATTGAAATTGTTTACATGTATTATACCATAATACAATGTGAATATGGTGAATAAATTTACTATCTAACCTTATTATGTAGTTTTAGTTATTACGAATGTATATAAAATATATGTTATTAACTAATAGTCTTTTAACTTAGTTTCTTAGTGATGAAGTAACCTAAAATTTGGTGATGGACAAGAAGAATAATATTGAAATTGTTTACATCTATTATACCATAATACAATGTGAATATGGTGAATAAATTTACTATCTAACCTTATTATATAGTTTTAATTATTATGAACGTATATGAAATATAAGTCATAAGTTAATAGTCTTTTAACTTAGTTTCTTAGTGATGAAGTAACCTAAAATTTGGTGATGGATAAGAAGAATAATATTGAAATTGTTTACATGTATTATACCATAATACAACGTGAATATGGTGAATAAATTTATATATTTAACCTCAATATATAATTTCAATTATTATGAACGTATACGAAATATATGTCACAAGTTAATAGTGTTTTAACTTAGTTTCTTAGTGATGGAGTAACCTAAACTTTGGTTATGGATAAGAAGAATAATATTGAAATTGTTTACATGTATTATACCATAATACAATGTGAATATGTTGAATAAATTTACTATCTAACCTCATTATTTAGTTTTAGTTATTACGAATGTATATAAAATATATGTCATTAACTAATAGTCTTTTAATTTAGTATCTTAGTGATGAAGTAACCTAAAATTTGATGATGGATAAGAAGAATAATATCGAAATTGTTTACATCTATTATACCATAATACAATGTGAATATGGTGAATAAATTTACTATCTAACCTCATTTATAGTTTTAACTATTACGAGGGTATATGAAATATATGTCATTGATTAATAGTCTTTTAACATAGTTTCTTAGTGATGAAGTAACCTAAAATTTGGTGATGGATAAGAAGAATAATATTGAAATTGTTTAGATGTATTATACCATAATACAATGTGAATATGGTGAATAAATTTACTATCTAACCTCATTATATAGTTTTAATTATTAAAAACGTATATGAAATATATATCATTAATTAATAGTCTTTTAACTTAGTTTCTTAGTGATGAAGTAACCTAAAATTTGGTGATGGATAAGAAGAATAATATCGAAATTGTTTACATCTATTATACCATAATACAATGTGAATATGGTGAATAAATTTACTATCTAACCTCATTATATAGTTTTAACTATTACGAGTGTATATGAAATATATGTCATTGATTAATAGTCTTTTAACTTAGTTTCTTAGTGATGAAGTAACCTAAAATTTGGTGATGGATAATAAGAATAATATTGAAATTGTTTAGATGTATTATACCATAATACAATGTGAATATGGTGAATAAATTTACTATCTAACCTCATTATATAGTTTTAACTATTACCAGTGTATATGAAATATATGTCATTGATTAATAGTCTTTTAACTTAGTTTCTTAGTGATGAAGTAACCTAAAATTTGGTGATGGATAATAAGAATAATATTGAAATTGTTTAGATGTATTATACCATAATACAATGTGAATATGGTGAATAAATTTACTATCTAACCTCATTATATAGTTTTAACTATTACGAGCGTATATGAAATATATGTCATTGATTAATAGTCTTTTAACTTAGTTTCTTAGTGATGCTAAAATTTGGTGATGGATAACAAGAATAATATTGAAATTGTTTAGATATATTATACCATAATACAATGTGATTATGGTGAATAGTTATACTATCTAGCCTCATTATATAGTTTTAATTATTACGAACGTATATGATATATATGTCATTAATTAATAGTCTTTTAACTTGGTTTCTTAGTGATGAAGTAACCTAAAATTTGGTGATGGATAAGAAGAATAATATTGAAATTGTTTACATCTATTATACCATAATATAATGTGAATATGGTGAATAAATTTACTATCTAACCTCATTATATAGTTTTGATTATTACGAACGTATATGAAATATATGTCATTTACTATAGTGTTTTAACTTAGTTTCTTAGTGATGAAGTAACCTAAAATTTTGTAATGGATAAGAAGAATAATATTGAAATTGTTTATGTCTATTATACCGTAATACAATGTGAATATGGTGAATAAATATACTATCTAGCCTCATTATATAGTTTTAATTATTACAAACGTATATGAAATATATATCATTAATTAATAGTCTTTTAACTTAGTTTCTTAGTGATGAAGTAACCTAAAATTTGGTGATGGACAAGAAGAATAATATTGAAATTGTTTACATCTATTATACCATAATACAATGTGAATATGGTGAATAAATTTACTATTTAACCTCAATATATAATTTCAATTATTATGAACGTATACGAAATATATGTCATAAGTTAATAGTTTTTTAACTTAGTTTCTTAGTGATGAAGTAACCTAAACTTTGGTTATGGATAAGAAGAAGAATATTGAAACTGTGTACATGTATTATACCATAATACAATGTGAATATGGTGAATAAATTTACTATCTATCCTCATTATTTAGTTTTAGTTATTACGAATGTATATAAAATATATGTCATTAACTAATAGTCTTTTAACTTAGTTTCTTAGTGATGAAGTAACCTAAAATTTGGTGATGGATAAGAAGAATAATATTAAAATTGTTTAGATGTATTATACCATAATACAATGTGAATATGGTGAATAAATTTACTATCTAACCTCATTATATAGTTTTAACTATTACGAGCGTATATGAAATATATGTCATTGATTAATAGTCTTTTAACTTAGTTTCTTAGTGATGCTAAAATTTGGTGATGGATAACAAGAATAATATTGAAATTGTTTAGATGTAATATACCATACTACATTGTGAATATGGTGAATAGTTATACTATCTAGCATCATTATATAGTTTTAATTATTACGAACGTATATGAAATATATGTCATTTATTAATAGTCTTTTAACTTGGTTTCTTAGTGATGAAGTAACCTAAAATTTGGTGATGGATAAGAAGAATAATATTGAAATTGTTTACATCTATTATACCATAATATAATGTGAATATGGTGAATAAATTTACTATCTAACCTCATTATATAGTTTTAATTATTACGAACGTATATGAAATATATGTCATTAATTAATAGTCTTTTAACTTAGTTTCTTAGTGATGCTAAAATTTGGTGATGGATAACAAGAATAATATTGAAATTGTTTACATCTATTATACCATAATACAATGTGAATATGGTGAATAATTATACTATCTAGCCTCATTATATAGTTTTAATTATTACGAACGTATATGAAATATATGTCATTAATTAATAGTCTTTTACCTTAGTTTCTTAGTGATAAAGTAACCTAAAATTTGGTGATGGATAAGAAGAATAATATTGAAATTGTTTACATGTATTATACCATAATACAATGTGAATATGGTGAATAAATTTACTATTTAACCTCAATATATAATTTCAATTATTATGAACGTATACGAAATATATGTCATACGTTAATAGTCTTTTAACTTAGTTTCTTAGTGATGAAGTAACCTAAAATTTGGTGATGGATAAGAAGAATAATATTGAAATTGTTTACATCTATTATACCATACTACAATGTGAATATGGTGAATAAATATACTATCTAGCCTCATTATATATTTTTAATTATTAATTTATAGTCTTTTAACTTAGTTTCTTAGTGATGAAGTAAACTAAAATTTGGTGATGGGTAAGAAGAATAATATTGAAATTGTTTACATCTATTATACCATAATACAAAGTGAATATGGTGATTAAATTTACTATATAACCTCATTATATAGTTTTAATTATTATGAACGTATATGAAATATAAGTCATAAATTAATAGTCTTTTAACTTAGTTTCTTAGTGATGAAGTAACCTAAAATTTGGTGATGGATAAGAAGAATAATATTGAAATTGTTTACATGTATTATACCATAATACAATGTGAATATGTTGAATAAATTTACTATCTAACCTCATTATTTAGTTTTAGTTATTACGAATGTATATAAAATATATGTCATTAACTAATAGTCTTTTAATTTAGTATCTTAGTGATGAAGTAACCTAAAATTTGATGATGGATAAGAAGAATAATATCGAAATTGTTTACATCTATTATACCATAATACAATGTGAATATGGTGAATAAATTTACTATCTAACCTCATTATATAGTTTTAACTATTACGAGCGTATATGAAATATATGTAATTGATTAATAGTCTTTTAACTTTAATTTCTTAGTGATGCTAAAATTTGGTGATAGATAACAAGAATAATATTGAAATAGTTTACATCTATTATACCATAATACAATGTGAATATGGTGAATAAATATATTATCTATCCTCATTATATAGTTTTAATTATTATGAACGTATATGAAATATATGTCATTAATTAATAGTCTTTTAACTTAGTTTCTTAGTGATGAAGTAACCTAAAATTTGGTGATGGATAAGAAGAATAATATTGAAATTGTTTACATCTATTATACCATAATATAATGTGAATATGGTGAATAAATTTACTACCTAACCTCATTATATAGTTTTAATTATTACGAACGTATTTGAAATATATGTCATTTACTATAGTCTTTTAACTTAGTTTCTTAGTGATGAAGTAACCTAAAATTTGGTAATGGATAAGAATAATAATATTGAAATTGTTTACGTCTATTATACCGTAATACAATGTGAATATGGTGAATAAATATACTATCTAGCCTCATTATATAGTTTTAATTATTACAAACGTATATGAAATATATATCATTAATTAATAGTCTTTTAACTTAGTTTCTTAGTGATAAAGTAACCTAAAATTTGGTGATGGATAAGAAGAAGAATATTGAAATTGTTTACATGTATTATACCATAATACAATGTGAATATGGTGAATAAATTTACTATTTAACCTCAATATATAATTTCAATTATTATGAACGTATACGAAATATATATCATAAGTTAATAGTTTTTTAACTTAGTTTCTTAGTGATGAAGTAACCTAAACTTTGGTTATGGATAAGAAGAAGAATATTGAAATTGTTTACATGTATTATACCATAATAAAATGTGAATATGGTGAATAAATTTACTATCTATCCTCATTATTTAGTTTTAGTTATTATGAATGTATATAAAATATATGTAATTAACTAATAGTCTTTTAACTTAGTTTCTTAGTGATGAAGTAACCTAAAATTTGGTGATGGATAAGAAGAATAATATCGAAATTGTTTACATCTATTATACCATAATACAATGTGAATATGGTGAATAAATTTACTATCTAACCTCATTATATAGTTTTAACTATTACGAGTGTATATGAAATATATGTCATTGATTAATAGTCTTTTAACTTAGTTTCTTAGTGATGAAGTAACCTAAAATTTGGTGATGGATAATAAGAATAATATTGAAATTGTTTAGATGTATTATACCATAATACAATGTGAATATGGTGAATAAATTTACTATCTAACCTCATTATATAGTTTTAACTATTACGAGTGTATATGAAATATATGTCATTGATTAATAGTCTTTTAACTTAGTTTCTTAGTGATGAAGTAACCTAAAATTTGGTGATGGATAATAAGAATAATATTGAAATTGTTTAGATGTATTATACCATAATACAATGTGAATATGGTGAATAAAATTACTATCTAACCTCATTATATAGTTTTAACTATTACGAGCGTATATGAAATATATGTCATTGATTAATAGTCTTTTAACTTAGTTTCTTAGTGATGCTAAAATTTGGTGATGGATAACAAGAATTATATTGAAATTGTTTAGATATATTATACCATAATACAATGTGATTATGGTGAATAGTTATACTATCTAGCCTCATTATATAGTTTTAATTATTACGAACGTATATGATATATATGTCATTAATTAATAGTCTTTTAACTTGGTTTCTTAGTGATGAAGTAACCTAAAATTTGGTGATGGATAAGAAGAATAATATTGAAATTGTTTACATCTATTATACCATAATATAATGTGAATATGGTGAATAAATTTACTATCTAACCTCATTATATAGTTTTAATTATTACGAACGTATATGAAATATATGTCATTAATTAATAGTCTTTTGACTTAGTTTCTTAGTGATGCTAAAATTTGGTGATGGATAACAAGAATAATATTGAAATTGTTTACATCTATTATACTATAATACAATGTGAATATGGTGAATAATTATACTATCTAGCCTCATTATATAGTTTTATTTATTACGAAGTATATGAAATATATGTCATAAATTAATAGTCTTTTACCTTAGTTTCTTAGTGATTAAGTAACCTAAAATTTGGTGATGGATAAGAAGAAGAATATTGAAATTGTTTACATCTATTATACCATAATATAATGTGAATATGATGAATAAATTTACTATCTAACCTCATTATATAGTTTTGATTATTACGAACGTATATGAAATATATGTCATTTACTATAGTGTTTTAACTTAGTTTCTTAGTGATGAAGTAACCTAAAATTTTGTAATGGATAAGAAGAATAATATTGAAATTGTTTATGTCTATTATACCGTAATACAATGTGAATATGGTGAATAAATATACTATCTAGCCTCATTATATAGTTTTAATTATTACAAACGTATATGAAATATATATCATTAATTAATAGTCTTTTAACTTAGTTTCTTAGTGATGAAGTAACCTAAAATTTGGTGATGGATAAGAAGAATAATATTGAAATTGTTTACATGTATTATACCATAATACAATGTGAATATGGTGAATAAATTTACTATTTAACCTCAATATATAATTTCAATTCTTATGAACGTATACGAAATATATGTCATACGTTAATAGTTTTTTAACTTAGTTTCTTAGTGATGAAGTAACCTAAACTTTGGTTATGGATAAGAAGAATAATATTGAAATTGTTTACATGTATTATACCATAATACAATGTGAATATGGTGAATAAATTTACTATCTAACCTCATTATGTAGTTTTAGTTATTACGAATGTATATAAAATATATGTCATTAACTAATAGTCTTTTAACTTAGTTTCTTAGTGATGAAGTAACCTAAAATTTGGTGATGGACAAGAAGAATAATATTGAAATTGTTTACATCTATTATACCATAATACAATGTGAATAAGGTGAATAAATTTACTATCTAACCTCATTATATATTTTTAATTATTATGAACGTATATGAAATATAAGTCATAAATTAATAGTCTTTTAACTTAGTTTCTTAGTGATGAAGTAACCTAAAATTTGGTGATGGATAAGAAGAATAATATTGAAATTGTTTAAATGTATTATACCATAATACAATGTGAATATGGTGAATAAATTTACTATCTAACCTCATTATATAGTTTTAACTATTACGAGCGTATATGAAATATATGTCATTGATTAATAGTCTTTTAACTTAGTTTCTTAGTGATGCTAAAATTTGGTGATAGATAACAAGAATAATATTGAAATTGTTTACATCTATTATACCATAATACAATGAGAATATGGTGAATAAATATACAATCTATCCTGATTATATACTTTTAATTATTACGAACGTATATGAAATTAATGTCATTAATTAATAGTCTTTTAACTTAGTTTCTTAGTGATGAAGTAACCTAAAATTTGGTGATGGATAAGAAGAATAATATTGAAATTGTTTACATCTATTATACCATAATATAATGTGAATATGGTGAATAAATTTACTATCTAACCTCATTATATAGTTTTAATTATTACGAACGTATATGAAATATATGTAATTTTCTATAGTCTTTTAACATAGTTTCTTAGTGATGAAGTAACCTAAAATTTGGTAATGGATAAGAATAATAATATTGAAATTGTTTACGTCTATTATACCGTAATACAATGTGAATATGGTGAATAAATATACTATCTAGCCTCATTATATAGTTTTAATTATTACAAACGTATATGAAATATATATCATTAATTAATAGTCTTTTAACTTAGTTTCTTAGTGATGAAGTAACCTAAAATTTGGTGATGGATAAGAAGAATAATATTGAAATTGTTTACATGTATTATACCATAATACAATGTATATGGTGAATAAATTTACTATTTAACCTCAATATATAATTTCAATTATTATGAACGTATACGAAATATATGTCATAAGTTAATAGTTTTTTAACTTAGTTTCTTAGTGATGAAATAACCTAAACTTTGGTTATGGATAAGAAGAATAATATTGAAATTGTTTACATGTATTATACCATAATACAATGTGAATATGGTTAATAAATTTACTATCTAACCTCATTATGTAGTTTTAGTTATTAAGAATGTATATAAAATATATGTCATTAACTAATAGTCTTTTAACTTAGTTTCTTAGTGATGAAGTAACCTAAAATTTGGTGATGGACAAGAAGAATAATATCGAAATTGTTTACATCTATTATACCATAATACAATGTGAATATGGTTAATAAATTTACTATCTAACCTCATTATATAGTTTTAATTATTATGAACGTATATTCAATATAAGTCATAAATTAATAGTCTTTTAACTTAGTTTCTTAGTGATGAAGTAACCTAAAATTTGGTGATGGATAAGAAGAATAATATTGAAATTGTTTAAATGTATTATACCATAATCTAATGTGAATATGGTGAATAAATTTACTATCTAACCTCATTATATAGTTTTAACTATTACGAGCGTATATGAAATATATGTCATTGATTAATAGTCTTTTAACTTAGTTTCTTAGTGATGCTAAAATTTGGTGATAGATAACAAGAATAATATTGAAATTGTTTACATCTATTATACCATAATACAATGTGAATATGGTGAATAAATATACAATCTATCCTCATTATATAGTTTTAATTATTACAAACGTATATGAAATATATGTCATTAATTTATAGTCTTTTAACTTAGTTTCTTAGTGATGAAGTAACCTAAAATTTGGTGATGGATAAGAAGAATAATATCGAAATTGTTTACATCTATTATACCAAAATACAATGTGAATATGGTGAATAAATTTACTATCTAACCTCATTATATAGTTTTAACTATTACGAGCGTATATGAAATATATGTCACTGATTAATAGTCTTTTAACTTAGTTTCTTAGTGATGAAGTAACCTAAAATTTGGTGAAGGATAAGAAGAAGAATATTGAAATTGTTTAGATGTATTATACCATAATACACTGTGAATATGGTGAATAAATTTACTATCTAACCTCATTATATAGTTTTAACTATTACGAGCGTATATGAAATATATGTCATTGATTAATAGTCTTTTAACTTAATTTCTTAGTGATGCTAAAATTTGGTGATGGATAACAAGAATAATATTGAAATTGTTTAGATGTATTATACCATAATACAATGTGAATATGGTGAATAGTTATACTATCTAGCCTCATTATATAGTTTTAATTATTACGAACGTATATGAAATATATGTCATTAATTAATAGTCTTTTAACTTGGTTTCTTAGTGATGAAGTAACCTAAAATTTGGTGATGGATAAAAAGAATAATATTGAAATTGTTTACATCTATTATACCATAATATAATGTGAATATGGTGAATAAATTTACTATCTAACCTCATTATATAGTTTTAACTATTACGAGTGTATATGAAATATATGTCATTGATTAATAGTCTTTTAACTTAGTTTCTTAGTGATGCTAAAATTTGGTGATGGATAACAAGAATAATATTGAAATTGTTTACATCTATTATACTATAATACAATGTGAATATGGTGAATAATTATACTATCTAGCCTCATTATATAGTTTTAATTATTACGAAGTATATGAAATATATGTCATTAATTAATAGTCTTTTACCTTAGTTTCTTAGTGATTAAGTAACCTAAAATTTGGTGATGGATAAGAAGAAGAATATTGAAATTTTTTACATCTATTATACCATAATATAATGTGAATATGGTGAATAAATTTACTATCTAACCTCATTATATAGTTTTGATTATTACGAACGTATATGAAATATATGTCATTTACTATAGTGTTTTAACTTAGTTTCTTAGTGATGAAGTAACCTAAAATTTTGTAATGGATAAGAATAATAATATTGAAATTGTTTATATCTATTATACCGTAATACAATGTGAATATGGTGAATAAATATACTATCTAGCCTCATTATATAGTTTTAATTATTACAAACGTATATGAAATATATATCATTAATTAATAGTCTTTTAACTTAGTTTCTTAGTGATGAAGTAACCTAAAATTTGGTGATGGATAAGAAGAATAATATTGAAATTGTTTACATGTATTATACCATAATACAATGTGAATATGGTGAATAAATTTACTATTTAACCTCAATATATAATTTCAATTATTATGAACGTATACGAAATATATGTCATACGTTAATAGTTTTTTAACTTAGCTTCTTAGTGATGAAGTAACCTAAACTTTGGTTATGGATAAGAAGAATAATATTGAAATTGTTTACATGTATTATACCATAATACAATGTGAATATGGTGAATAAATTTACTATCTAACCTCATTATGTAGTTTTAGTTATTACGAATGTATATAAAATATATGTCATTAACTAATAGTCTTTTAACTTAGTTTCTTAGTGATGAAGTAACCTAAAATTTGGTGATGGACAAGAAGAATAATATTGAAATTGTTTACATCTATTATACCATAATACAATGTGAATAAGGTGAATAAATTTACTATCTAACCTCATTATATATTTTTAATTATTATGAACGTATATGAAATATAAGTCATAAATTAATAGTCTTTTAACTTAGTTTCTTAGTGATGAAGTAACCTAAAATTTGGTGATGGATAAGAAGAATAATATTGAAATTGTTTAAATGTATTATACCATAATACAATGTGAATATGGTGAATAAATTTACTATCTAACCTCATTATATAGTTTTAACTATTACGAGCGTATATGAAATATATGTCATTGATTAATAGTCTTTTAACTTAGTTTCTTAGTGATGCTAAAATTTGGTGATAGATAACAAGAATAATATTGAAATTGTTTACATCTATTATACCATAATACAATGAGAATATGGTGAATAAATATACAATCTATCCTGATTATATACTTTTAATTATTACGAACGTATATGAAATTAATGTCATTAATTAATAGTCTTTTAACTTAGTTTCTTAGTGATGAAGTAACCTAAAATTTGGTGATGGATAAGAAGAATAATATTGAAATTGTTTACATCTATTATACCATAATATAATGTGAATATGGTGAATAAATTTACTATCTAACCTCATTATATAGTTTTAATTATTACGAACGTATATGAAATATATGTAATTTTCTATAGTCTTTTAACATAGTTTCTTAGTGATGAAGTAACCTAAAATTTGGTAATGGATAAGAATAATAATATTGAAATTGTTTACGTCTATTATACCGTAATACAATGTGAATATGGTGAATAAATATACTATCTAGCCTCATTATATAGTTTTAATTATTACAAACGTATATGAAATATATATCATTAATTAATAGTCTTTTAACTTAGTTTCTTAGTGATGAAGTAACCTAAAATTTGGTGATGGATAAGAAGAATAATATTGAAATTGTTTACATGTATTATACCATAATACAATGTATATGGTGAATAAATTTACTATTTAACCTCAATATATAATTTCAATTATTATGAACGTATACGAAATATATGTCATAAGTTAATAGTTTTTTAACTTAGTTTCTTAGTGATGAAATAACCTAAACTTTGGTTATGGATAAGAAGAATAATATTGAAATTGTTTACATGTATTATACCATAATACAATGTGAATATGGTTAATAAATTTACTATCTAACCTCATTATGTAGTTTTAGTTATTAAGAATGTATATAAAATATATGTCATTAACTAATAGTCTTTTAACTTAGTTTCTTAGTGATGAAGTAACCTAAAATTTGGTGATGGACAAGAAGAATAATATCGAAATTGTTTACATCTATTATACCATAATACAATGTGAATATGGTTAATAAATTTACTATCTAACCTCATTATATAGTTTTAATTATTATGAACGTATATTCAATATAAGTCATAAATTAATAGTCTTTTAACTTAGTTTCTTAGTGATGAAGTAACCTAAAATTTGGTGATGGATAAGAAGAATAATATTGAAATTGTTTAAATGTATTATACCATAATCTAATGTGAATATGGTGAATAAATTTACTATCTAACCTCATTATATAGTTTTAACTATTACGAGCGTATATGAAATATATGTCATTGATTAATAGTCTTTTAACTTAGTTTCTTAGTGATGCTAAAATTTGGTGATAGATAACAAGAATAATATTGAAATTGTTTACATCTATTATACCATAATACAATGTGAATATGGTGAATAAATATACAATCTATCCTCATTATATAGTTTTAATTATTACAAACGTATATGAAATATATGTCATTAATTTATAGTCTTTTAACTTAGTTTCTTAGTGATGAAGTAACCTAAAATTTGGTGATGGATAAGAAGAATAATATCGAAATTGTTTACATCTATTATACCAAAATACAATGTGAATATGGTGAATAAATTTACTATCTAACCTCATTATATAGTTTTAACTATTACGAGCGTATATGAAATATATGTCACTGATTAATAGTCTTTTAACTTAGTTTCTTAGTGATGAAGTAACCTAAAATTTGGTGAAGGATAAGAAGAAGAATATTGAAATTGTTTAGATGTATTATACCATAATACACTGTGAATATGGTGAATAAATTTACTATCTAACCTCATTATATAGTTTTAACTATTACGAGCGTATATGAAATATATGTCATTGATTAATAGTCTTTTAACTTAATTTCTTAGTGATGCTAAAATTTGGTGATGGATAACAAGAATAATATTGAAATTGTTTAGATGTATTATACCATAATACAATGTGAATATGGTGAATAGTTATACTATCTAGCCTCATTATATAGTTTTAATTATTACGAACGTATATGAAATATATGTCATTAATTAATAGTCTTTTAACTTGGTTTCTTAGTGATGAAGTAACCTAAAATTTGGTGATGGATAAAAAGAATAATATTGAAATTGTTTACATCTATTATACCATAATATAATGTGAATATGGTGAATAAATTTACTATCTAACCTCATTATATAGTTTTAACTATTACGAGTGTATATGAAATATATGTCATTGATTAATAGTCTTTTAACTTAGTTTCTTAGTGATGCTAAAATTTGGTGATGGATAACAAGAATAATATTGAAATTGTTTACATCTATTATACTATAATACAATGTGAATATGGTGAATAATTATACTATCTAGCCTCATTATATAGTTTTAATTATTACGAAGTATATGAAATATATGTCATTAATTAATAGTCTTTTACCTTAGTTTCTTAGTGATTAAGTAACCTAAAATTTGGTGATGGATAAGAAGAAGAATATTGAAATTTTTTACATCTATTATACCATAATATAATGTGAATATGGTGAATAAATTTACTATCTAACCTCATTATATAGTTTTGATTATTACGAACGTATATGAAATATATGTCATTTACTATAGTGTTTTAACTTAGTTTCTTAGTGATGAAGTAACCTAAAATTTTGTAATGGATAAGAATAATAATATTGAAATTGTTTATATCTATTATACCGTAATACAATGTGAATATGGTGAATAAATATACTATCTAGCCTCATTATATAGTTTTAATTATTACAAACGTATATGAAATATATATCATTAATTAATAGTCTTTTAACTTAGTTTCTTAGTGATGAAGTAACCTAAAATTTGGTGATGGATAAGAAGAATAATATTGAAATTGTTTACATGTATTATACCATAATACAATGTGAATATGGTGAATAAATTTACTATTTAACCTCAATATATAATTTCAATTATTATGAACGTATACGAAATATATGTCATACGTTAATAGTTTTTTAACTTAGCTTCTTAGTGATGAAGTAACCTAAACTTTGGTTATGGATAAGAAGAATAATATTGAAATTGTTTACATGTATTATACCATAATACAATGTGAATATGGTGAATAAATTTACTATCTAACCTCATTATGTAGTTTTAGTTATTACGAATGTATATAAAATATATGTCATTAACTAATAGTCTTTTAACTTAGTTTCTTAGTGATGAAGTAACCTAAAATTTGGTGATGGACAAGAAGAATAATATTGAAATTGTTTACATCTATTATACCATAATACAATGTGAATATGGTGAATAAATTTACTATCTAACCTCATTATATATTTTTAATTATTATGAACGTATATGAAATATAAGTCATAAATTAATAGTCTTTTAACTTAGTTTCTTAGTGATGAAGTAACCTAAAATTTGGTGATGGATAAGAAGAATAATATTGAAATTGTTTAAATGTATTATACCATAATACAATGTGAATATGGTGAATAAATTTACTATCTAACCTCATTATATAGTTTTAACTATTACGAGCGTATATGAAATATATGTCATTGATTAATAGTCTTTTAACTTAGTTTCTTAGTGATGCTAAAATTTGGTGATAGATAACAAGAATAATATTGAAATTGTTTACATCTATTATACCATAATACAATGAGAATATGGTGAATAAATATACAATCTATCCTCATTATATACTTTTAATTATTACGAACGTATATGAAATATATGTCATTAATTAATAGTCTTTTAACTTAGTTTCTTAGTGATGAAGTAACCTAAAATTTGGTGATGGATAAGAAGAATAATATTGAAATTGTTTACATCTATTATACCATAATATAATGTGAATATGGTGAATAAATTTACTATCTAACCTCATTATATAGTTTTAATTATTACGAACGTATATGAAATATATGTAATTTTCTATAGTCTTTTAACATAGTTTCTTAGTGATGAAGTAACCTAAAATTTGGTAATGGATAAGAATAATAATATTGAAATTGTTTACGTCTATTATACCGTAATACAATGTGAATATGGTGAATAAATATACTATCTAGCCTCATTATATAGTTTTAATTATTACAAACGTATATGAAATATATATCATTAATTAATAGTCTTTTAACTTAGTTTCTTAGTGATGAAGTAACCTAAAATTTGGTGATGGATAAGAAGAATAATATTGAAATTGTTTACATGTATTATACCATAATACAATGTATATGGTGAATAAATTTACTATTTAACCTCAATATATAATTTCAATTATTATGAACGTATACGAAATATATGTCATAAGTTAATAGTTTTTTAACTTAGTTTCTTAGTGATGAAGTAACCTAAACTTTGGTTATGGATAAGAAGAATAATATTGAAATTGTTTACATGTATTATACCATAATACAATGTGAATATGGTTAATAAATTTACTATCTAACCTCATTATGTAGTTTTAGTTATTAAGAATGTATATAAAATATATGTCATTAACTAATAGTCTTTTAACTTAGTTTCTTAGTGATGAAGTAACCTAAAATTTGGTGATGGACAAGAAGAATAATATCGAAATTGTTTACATCTATTATACCATAATACAATGTGAATATGGTTAATAAATTTACTATCTAACCTCATTATATAGTTTTAATTATTATGAACGTATATTCAATATAAGTCATAAATTAATAGTCTTTTAACTTAGTTTCTTAGTGATGAAGTAACCTAAAATTTGGTGATGGATAAGAAGAATAATATTGAAATTGTTTAAATGTATTATACCATAATCTAATGTGAATATGGTGAATAAATTTACTATCTAACCTCATTATATAGTTTTAACTATTACGAGCGTATATGAAATATATGTCATTGATTAATAGTCTTTTAACTTAGTTTCTTAGTGATGCTAAAATTTGGTGATAGATAACAAGAATAATATTGAAATTGTTTACATCTATTATACCATAATACAATGTGAATATGGTGAATAAATATACAATCTATCCTCATTATATAGTTTTAATTATTACAAACGTATATGAAATATATGTCATTAATTTATAGTCTTTTAACTTAGTTTCTTAGTGATGAAGTAACCTAAAATTTGGTGATGGATAAGAAGAATAATATCGAAATTGTTTACATCTATTATACCAAAATACAATGTGAATATGGTGAATAAATTTACTATCTAACCTCATTATATAGTTTTAACTATTACGAGCGTATATGAAATATATGTCATTGATTAATAGTCTTTTAACTTAGTTTCTTAGTGATGAAGTAATCTAAAATTTGGTGAAGGATAAGAAGAATAATATTGAAATTGTTTAGATGTATTATACCATAATACAATGTGAATATGGTGAATAAATTTACTATCTAACCTCATTATATAGTTTTAACTATTACGAGCGTATATGAAATATATGTCATTGATTAATAGTCTTTTAACTTAGTTTCTTAGTGATGCTAAAATTTGGTGATGGATAACAAGAATAATATTGAAATTTTTTACATGTATTATACCATAATACAATGTAAATATGGTGAATAGTTATACTATCTAGCCTCATTATATAGTTTTAATTATTACGAACGTATATGAAATATATGTCATTAATTAATAGTCTTTTAACTTGGTTTCTTAGTGATGAAGTAACCTAAAATTTGGTGATGGATAAAAAGAATAATATTGAAATTGTTTACATCTATTATACCATAATATAATGTGAATATGGTGAATAAATTTAATATCTAACCTCATTATATAGTTGTAATTATTACGAACGTATATGAAATATATGTCATTTACTATAGTCTTTTAACTTAGTTTCTTAGTGATTAAGTAACCTAAAATTTTGTAATGGATAAGAATAATAATATTGAAATTGTTTACGTCTATTATACCGTAATACAATGTGAATATGGTGAATAAATATACTATCTAGCCTCATTATATAGTTTTAATTATTACAAACGTATATGAAATATATATCATTAATTAATAGTCTTTTAACTTAGTTTCTTAGTGATGAAGTAACCTAAAATTTGGTGATGGATAAGAAGAATAATATTGAAATTGTTTACATGTATTATACCATAATACAATGTGAATATGGTGAATAAATTTACTATTTAACCTCAATATATAATTTCAATTATTATGAACGTATACGAAATATATGTCATAAGTTAATAGTTTTTTAACTTAGTTTCTTAGTGATGAAGTAACCTAAAATTTGGTGATGGATAAGAAGAATAATATCGAAATTGTTTACATCTATTATACCATAATACAATGTGAATATGGTGAATAAATTTACTATCTAACCTCATTATATAGTTTTAACTATTACGAGCGTATATGAAATATATGTCATTGATTAATAGTCTTTTAACTTAGTTTCTTAGTGATGAAGTAACCTAAAATTTGGTGATGGATAAGAAGAATAATATTGAAATTGTTTAGATGTTGTTGTACCCCAAAATTTGCCCTCCCATATTCTTCAAGATATGGTCAAGTCAAAGCTTCAAAATTCCCCAAGGGTTGCACAGTTCAAGGGCCTCCTAAAGCAGTCAAAATTAGGGTTTTGGTTCTGACAAAGTAAATGAAGTTTCCAAGGGTCCAATCAAGTCCCACATGCCTATAAACATGGTCAAGCATCCTCATACCAAGTTGCAAGACTTTCAGCACAAAATTGCACAATCAAAAACCCTAATTGCACTACAGTCAACTGTAGGGGCAAAATGGTCATTTGACAGTCAAAAGTTCAAATTTTTGGTCAAAATATCATTTTGAAGCCACAAACATCATTTGATCAATGCTTGATCATGATTCTCAAAGCTTGGCTAAAAAATCATCAAGATGCAAAAAGTTTCCATATTTGGACAGTTGAAAAAGTCAACTGTAAATTGACCAGGGCATAACTTTCACATGGATTATCAGAAAAATTCCATCCAAAGCTCATTTTGAAGAGAAAGACATTTCCTACAACTCCTCTTCATACTTCAAGTCCAAGAAATGCTCTCACAAAATGTTATCAATTTCAACATTATAGGTCATTTTCAAAAGTCAACAAAAAGGGACTTTAAGTCAAAGGCCCTAACTTGAGATTGGTACATCAAAATGACATGGGACCAAAGGCATTGGTTAGAGAACTCAAAGTCCTTTCCAAAATGTCCAAGAACATGAGTAAAGCTTAAAAATTGAGCAAGTTATGCGTTGTGGAAGTTAGGAAATTTTTGGATATTTTGAAAAGTCAACATTGCTTCAAATGACCTAAAATTGCTAATGGGCCTCTTTTTCTTCCACAATTCATTATCCAAGGCATGTGCACGACCATTTGGCCCAAAGGGAAGTTTTGCTTCATTTTTTATTTATTTATTTGGATTTTTATTATTAATAATTCATTTAAATTAATTAAAATACATGAAAAATGTTAAACCTAATGTTTCAAATCTTTTTATGCATATAATATCTCCAAGATTTCGTGCAAGTCAGATTAGGAAAGAATTGAAGATAATTGGACATGATTTGGTAGCAAACATGCATGAAAAGATTGGAAAATTATGGCCATGAAAATCAAAGATCTATTCCATAATTGCAAAGGTTTTTGGACCTCTTTCCCAACCCTAATCATTCACAGACATATAAGGATGCAAACCCTCGTGCCTTTGGACTAGAAGCTGCGCCATACAAAAGAACAAAACTTGAATTTTTGCTTAAAAGTACAATACTGAAAACCAATTTCTAAGGTGATTCAAGCCACAATACTTATTCCATTGGCTTGCTGAGAGTTCAAGGAACACATACAGATCAAAATCATCGCCCCTAACACAAGGAATAGGTAGCACGACCATGGCCGGTTCAAGCTTTTTTCAGTTTTCTTGAAACATCATTCATGCATTATTTGTGAATTCTAATATTGGATTTATACTCATTATGTCATTCTGATGCTAACTGTGTAACTTAATTGTATTTTTATCACCCATACGCGATTTCACCATTGTTGGATATTAGGGTTTCCCAAGCTGTTAATTGGGGTTTTCCATTTAAGGAAAAATTAGCACTCGAGACCTGGACCATTGAAACGAGCAGGCTTGGACGATTTGGAAACGACCCTCACGCTTAATTTATGAGCTGCCCTGAGCTATTCGTTATTTTTGCAAAAGTGACTTTCTGGAACGGTTCAAAACCGTTGCCAGTTCTTTTTGTGTTTCAGGAAAAAACCAGCCAAGGAAGAAGAAGGGTGCATGACCATCAGTAATTGGTTGGTTCAAAATTTCGCGCGGAAACCAATACTAACTTTTGTTTTATTTTATAATATTTCTTGTTTATGTAATATACAAAAAGATAAAGTGGAGCAGTTGGCAGGCGTACACGCTGGTAACCCCTGGGACCTGGGTTCGAATCCCAGGTCCCCCACCCCTTCAATATTGTTTTTCCATTAATAATTCTATGCAGTGTCAACGCTATGGACCACCATACGCTTCTCAATCAAGCCGTCCACGCGTACCATTGCACTCAATCAAAGGCCAGGATCTGAAGACTAGGGCGTGCCTCAGTCAACGCCCATACATGCTAGCTGTAACACCCTCTAAAACCCCGCATATAATTTTCGCAAATATTAAAAATTATAAACTCAGAGTACATGTAATAATCGAGGAATGCTACAATTCTCTTTTAATAAAATAAATTCCTGTCATGCATAATTTTAGTGGTAACTCATACATGTCTACACAGCGGAATAATTTATTTAATAAAATCAAATGTTATAATATTTTCCAAAATCATCAGGGATTAACACCTGGAAAAGTCAACGTCATATTATAACAATTAAAAGAAAATAAACGAGTCTGACTAAAGCAGCTCGACAACCAAACGTTCCCGGAGTTACAACTATCAGAGCATGACCCGGACATACTAAAACGAAACTAAACTAGACACGATAAGCCTTCGCCAAGCACCTGAGCGAAGCTCCTCAATCTGAAATATGCAACAGTAAGGGTGAGCTTCTCAAATATACATTTGGTTATACATTCATAACAATCAATTCACGAAAATCATAAGCATCACCCAATAATTAGCATATTTCATAGTTTACAAAACCTTTACAATTCATATATCCATGACATATTGCCTTTCATATTTGCAAATATTCATCAAACATCATCAACCATTTATCAATCATACGTGCATACAAACAATCAAATATAACATTGGAAAAATCATCCATTCATGTTATATTCGAGTAATGCAACACACCCATGCATGTGGTACCACTTCACCGCCCCATTAAGTCGCGGGTCACGGATAACTCACCGTTCCATTATATCGCGGACACGGCTACCACCTCAACGTTCCATTATATCGCGGACACGTATATTGGCCACCATGTTAATTCCACACAATGGGAATTAACAAATGCAACATGATATGTAAGTATGTAACACTCAGCATACTATGAACATCAATCAACATATCATGCACATCAACAATATCAAACATAACATGATAGGAATAGCATGTAACCACTCAGCATACTATTAAACATCAATCATATCAAGTTATATCATAATTCATGCTTGATAACATCATCTAAAAGCATGACAATAAGATCCACATAGTGTTGGTATCATAACATACAATCGTTATTCGATACACACATCAATCAACACTAGGAATTCAATAAACACATATTCAAAATATGTCAAACACTGCACATCAAAACCGGATCAATCCGTACTTAACAACATGCATGGAAAACATAGTTTAAAAACCAACACAGGAGGTTTAACACGGGTGCCCGTGTAAAACAACACTGCCCGTGTGGAAATGTGTCCAGAAAACACGTTTTTTTGACAAAACAGGGGATCAACACGGGCGCCCGTGTAAATCAACACGGCCCGTGTTGAATTGTGCCCAGAAAACCCATTTTTATGCCAACACAGTGAATCAACACGGGCGCCCGTGTTAATCAACACGCCCGTGTTGAATTATGGCCAGAAAACACATTTTCATCAGCATACAGTGAATCAACACGGGTGCCCGCGTAAATCAACGCGCCCGTGTTGATGAGTGCGAACCCATTTTTTCTGTTTTTGCAGCAGCTCATATACCCATTTTTTTGCACAAAAATACCTCTCTACGGCGGTGCAATATAGTACAAAGACATCCAATCCATCATAGGAACCTAAAGTCTCTAATTGATTCATAAAATCGGGAACTTAAACCTTTTCTAACAAAGTTCAATCCTAAGGTTATCGATCCCTAGAAACATCTAACAATTGGGATTTCCTACGATTACCCGAATCAACCGTACATAAACCCATAAACAAATATAAATCGAGTATAAACCCCCCTTACCTTATCAATTAGCAGCTTTGAGTTCTTGAGCGATGTTCTTCGTTCTCCGTTCTTCAGAGCTCTATTTTCCCAAATTCCAACTTCTGTTCTTACGTGAAAACCAAAAATGAGAAAATGGCCTAAGTCCCAAACATAACTTTATTTCTCTGCACCCCCACTCTTTACTAACAACATCTAAGCCCAATAACATAAAAATCCCAATATTCCTTATTTATTTTATTTTCCTCAAATACTCCAAAATAAATAATTCTTTTTATTTTATTAATTCTAATAAAATAATTTCCCAAATTCAAATAAATCAATTAATTGAAAACGGGGTGTTACACTAGCTGGAAAAGTCCACCAGGCCAAAGATTAATGGGCCTAAAATGCTTATTTACACCTCCTACTGGGGACAGAACCCCCCAAGGTTTGCAAATCTTTTATATTTTTCTTATTTTTATATTTTAATCCAATTATTGTTTTTAATTAGTTAATTAATTTAATAAAAAAACATAAAAACAACAAAAAAATCAAAAAAAGACAAAAATTAATATTTTTATTTAATGTTATATTTTTTGTAAATAAAACCTTTATTAATTAATTAGTTTTAAATTTAGGACTTAATCTTAATATTTTTTCAATAAAAATCTAAAATTTGTAGGATTAGGGTTTAATTAATTTTTTATCCTTTTTTCTTTTCTTTCATAACAATCAATTATTAAAATATTATTTACTTTTATAAATCAAGATTTGCATGTAAATAATTAGGTTAATATTAGGTTAAAATTTAATACTTTCTTAATAAAATAAAAGCTATAGAATTAGGGTTAATTTAATTTTAATTTCATTTAATCTTTTTTCATTAAAACTCATAAAATACAAAAATACCAAAAATAACTTCTTTTCTTTAATTCAATTAATTTAACAATTTAATTCAATTCCATTAAAAAGGGTCCAACGCCCTCGTTTCAATTTAAAGTTTTAATTCGCGTATTTATTTCTTTTTCTTCTAATATTTATGTACCTCTCCCAAAGCCATGTAACATTTATATTTCGCACTTTATTTTATTTCTTTATTTTTTCTGTCAAATCGGGTCCTGGAAATTTTGGCGATGTGGACCCGCGCCTTTTGTAATAGCTTTAGAACTTTTATTTCTCGCAATATTTTAACTGTTAAATAAATACATGCAAGAATGAATGGACAATAAATAAAAACAAATGCGTAGATCACCTATACCATGATAAGACAAAATAACTGAACATGACACACAATTCACACACCACCCCTAGGGTACGCCTCACTGTTGCCTTGCCTCGAAAGGTGATCGTCGAGTAGAGGATGTCTTAGTAAGTCCTCATGATCCGGGAACCTGGCATGAGGGTAGCTTCTAAGGTGTCTTCCCATTGCTCTGGTGATCACCATGTCCCGAACCTTCGAATTGACCCGAACACCTCCAACGGTGGTGCTACCTACCTCTCAATGGTGGGATGGCACTATCTTAAGGACATTTACACAGACTAATTCCTTAGGGTAGGTAGACGACTCGTAGATACTTGCTCTAATTCAAAACAAATCAAAAACTTCTTTTCACACCGACACTTTTCAAAAAGCTTTCAAAACAATTTTTCAAACACTCTTGAGGACTGATACAAGAGTCGAACTGAAATTTTAAACGAAACTTTTTCAAACCCACAGTTGAAAAGCAAACAAACATTCTTGAAAACACAATGAGCAAGTATCTAAGAGCCCATGGATAACCATGGATAGAAAGGGTGCTAACACCTTCCCTTTCTATAATCTACCTCCCGAACCGAGAGCAATCTCTATAAGGAATTTTTATGTGCTTTTGTCCTTTCCATTTGGAGAAAATAAAAGACGGTGGCGACTCTTGCTTCCGCGACATTTCGCGATCCAACGTTAAACAGTCAGTTCCAGATCCACCGATCACAGAACTGGCGACTCTGCTGGGGAATATCTTTATAAAGTGAGGTGTACCTTAGGAATAAGATCACTGTGTTTTCAATTGCTTTCCTTGCTTGCTTTATTATTGTGGGTTGCTTGGGAGTTCTATAGATCCTAACCCGGATCTGGGGGATACCTTCTTAGAAAGTAGCAACAAGGCTGTGAGGGAACTGTGCGGGGTATACCGACATGGTTGAAATAGTCTGCTACGTTGATGTGGCACTTTGGTGTGTACCGGTAACCCTTAAGTTCAGTCAAGGAGAGTACGGGGCCTCCGCGTGGTGTCGTGAAGCATCAACTGACCTCAGGAACCTTAATTGAACTATCTTGGCCTCTTTAGGGTAGTGAGATAACTGACTTTGGTGCAGTCCGAGGTTGGTTGATACTCGATACTACACTCAATTGAGGGTTGCTTTCCTGGAATATTTCGGTCGCCAGTTCAGTGGCTAAATCGAAACGATGAACAATGAAAGAAATCCAGTGATATTGGGACCCTTAGAACCCGGTTACTTCTAATAGGACAGGTTGAGCCCACCAACTTCAAGAGGGTAATACCCAGACCCCATGCTGGCCTAAACTCTAAGGGCTTTCTCTTGTGTGACTTGTGTGCCTTCGTACTTGACTGCTTGCATGCTTTATCTGACACATGAACTACTTGCAAGTTTTGTTTTAGTCCTTAATTGGGACACATGACAGGGCTTACTAAGTTTCTTGCAGGGTTTGTTTATAGTCCTTAATTGGGACTCATAATAGAGTGTACTGAGTTTCTTGCAGGTTTTGTTTATAGTCCTTAATAGGGACTCATAACAAGGTTTACTCACATTACCCCATGCATCATGACATCATACCATTGCATACATCCTAATCCATTTCAAGGATCTCAAGGGCTTCTGATGCAGGTCATGGTGAATCAATTATCCCAGCAAGGGGCAAAGAGGATTTATTTTCCTCTAGCCAAGGTTGTCAGGGGCTATGACCCACTTGATATGGTGAGCTCTGACTCCTGGAGAAGGTTCCCCTAACCAAGGTTGTTTGGAAACCAAAACTAGACATGATGACTAAAGTCAGGGGCTATGACCCACTGGATATGGTGAGCCTTTGACCCTTGAAGAAGAATTCTCAATAACATGGGTTTCCTTCAATCAAGCTACCGGACCCAAGTTCTAACAAATTTTCTTGTTTACCTCGCGAGGTCCTTGAAAACATTACATGCATATCATACACATCATTGCATAACAGGTACCCTTGTTGCAGGTCACTTACCTTTCCCGCTGTTTATTTCAGCAATGACTCAACAAGATAACCAGGACCTTCTGGCTCAAGAGACTCAGTTTGGGGAAATCCTCCTGAATCTATCCAAGGGGCAAGAAGAGCTAAGGACACTTTTCATGGGGACTTTTGTCAAGAACAGTGCTGAGGATGAAAGGCTGAAACACCTGCAAGCTGAAGTGGATGCATTGAAAGCCCAGATGCTGGGGCAGGGGACTGCCATTCAAGGGTTAGCTCAAAGACAAGAAGAGCTCGGGGTTCTCATCAACCAACTGCTTCAGGGTAACCAACTGGGGCAAACGTCTAAGGGTAAAAAGCCATTCATCATTCAATCATCCTTGCGACAAGGAGATAAGGGGAGAGTTCCTCAAATGGCTTCAGCGCCACAAATTCAGCATCAACCTCACCAGCTTCAGCCAGACAAGCCCAGGAGGAAATTCACCCAGCTCAACATGTCTTTGTTCCAAGCTTTACAACGCCTGTTAAGATTGAACCTGATCACATTAAGGGCTCACCCCCGGAACCAGAACACAGCATCTCCTGTCTATGATCCCAATAAAAGATGTGCCTACCACTCTGCCTGTCCGGGACATGATACAAATGAGTGTTGGGCTCTGAGGAATAAGATCCAAGACCTGATTGATGAGGGAGCACTGGAGTTCACACAAGATGGCCAAGAAGAATTTTTCTACCATCCCTCCAAGGCTCACCATTTGAAGTGACAAGCCCTGAGATGAAAATACTTTTGTTCATTCGAATGTTCAAGTTGTGTTGTTCTTTGATTATTTAGACATTTATTCATGTTAAACATTGTTATTCCATTAATGCATCGCTTATGTCTATTTTGAATCAATATATTCGTATTCACTAAATGCAAATTATTTTCATATTTTTTCTGATGATCAAATCTCAATAATTCTAAACCTCTTGAGGGAGGATGACGAAAACGATACCGCTATCTTTACAGTATGCTTTTGAACAGACCCCGCTGATGAAGTACAGGCATTGTTTCAAATCCCTAAACACTGGAGTTATAAGGATGATAATCCCTCGTCAACCCCTCTGAGCCAAAGAAGTAGGAGTTTTTCTTTTCAAAAATTAAAACCCTTAATCATAACCTGGGGCAGGGTAGTTCTCTCAGTTGATCCAAGTGCGCAACAAATGGCACCAAAGATATCCTTACGAAAAAAGAAAGACAGTGATGATTCCGAATAATCAATAAAGAAAGGCAGTCATTATCTCAAAAGATAAAAAACCCATTAAGTCAAAACCCATGAAGGAGACTTACGAAACTGGGGCATCCCGCTGACTGTAATTCCAAAAAAGGAAACAGTTCAGGCAAAAAAAAAAGAAAGGGATAATCAAAAAAGAAAGAGGTCATACAAACCCTCAAATAACAAAAAGGAATGACTGCCTATTCAAATAAATCATCAATATCTGAATCATCAGAGCAGAGACTCAAACAAGGTCTAACGTATGATCAACTGAGTTTAGGTTTGGAGAACATCACGAAGAGCGGGTGGGTACAAATAATTTGAGCCTTTATCCTTTGTTTCTTAAACCGTGAACCAGGCCACGTTATAACCCTTAAAAGTCCTAGCTGAAGCATGGGTTAGTTCGAAAGCATACTGTTACGAAAGGTATCCTGACTCCTTAAGGCTTACGGTAAATACGGAGTTGACATCACGTTTTACAAACATTCACTTGTTTTATGAAAAAGAATGCATTTTCAAAATCTCAAGACAGACATAAGCTTTGCATTTTTAACATAACTTTGTTTGCATATGACTTTTTGTTTGAACAACATAGAAATTCGCACGACGAATACCTAGTGAACAAAGGCACTTCCCATCAAGGGGCACGACATGATCATGGTCCATCATCTGGGGCAATCCAGTCAAGATTCGGAGAATCTCTCAAAGACCAAATAGCCTGGGGCAAATCTCCGCCTGAGTCACTTGGGGCATTCCAGCAATGAATCTTACCTGATCGAACATCTTCTGGGGGTACGAAAAAACACTGCTAACAGGGGCAACTCCCTACATCCTGAGAACGTGGACATAGTCGAAGAAAAATACTACGCAAAAGCAAAGACCCGCTAGGTTGACGTACCTAGGCAAAAATAAGGGCTTCCCGGCGAACCAAAAGGGTTCGGGCAAAATGAAGGGATGAAATGAAAAATCTGTACACCCGGCAAGTCGAAAACCTGAAAAGGCGGCTTGGGCAAAAATGGGTATCCCGGTGGACTGAAAACCCGAAGGGGCGGTCCAGGCAAAAGTTAGGGATCAAAAGCGTACGACTATGTCCCGGCATCTTGTCACTGGCCTATCAGAAGAAGAGTTTGTCCATCAACAACTATCAGCACCTCACAGGTCTTCCTCTCCCACCTCAGAAACAAGGGCAATCATGAGTTGCCCAAGCAATCTAATTGTTCTATCCTCCAAGGTACCAAGGTAGGTTCAGCTGGAGAACATAACCAGATATCTCAATTCCCCAGAGAGTGAGCCAGCAAGTCAGCAATACTCTCTCCAAATAAAGCTATACAATCAAACCTTAAGGAAGTTGGGTATCCTCCAGCAGATCTCAACATTCCCCAGCAGCATATATGCACTCTTAACAGGCATCCCCGGCAGTCTTGGTCTAAAGATTGTTCCCCGGCGGTATACCAAACATTCAGTGGAGTTACTTCCAATACATCTCAAAACTTCCCCCCAGAGAGTCCAATCTAGTTCCCCAGGAAATTTGGAATTCATCTCCCCAAGCAATAAGCTTATCCCCAGTAAATTCTGGAAGCTTATCCTCACAGAGCACGAACGCGTCGTCCGACTTTATTTAAAGAGTTATTTCCTTACAAGGATATAACTGGGTTATCCTCATCCAAAAGCCATGGAAAGATCGTTCTCGACGAAGTCTTCTTATCCCAAGCGAAGTCTATTAACACTTCCAACACAACAATGGTATCCCCAGCAAGTTATTATCAACAACTCAACAAATTACCCCTCTCCCCGCAGAGTAATCCATTCGCCAAGTTTATTCCCCAACGGAGTCATCGTCTCCTACCGGTATTCTTGCAACCATCATCCCCCAGCGGAAGCAAAAATCTACTTGCCAACATCAGCCCAGGAGTGACTTCCCGGCACCCGTCAAGGATTTACTTTCCTAGACGAAAACATACATTCCTAAACATCACATACATCATTATAGCATGCATATACGCATCATATCTTACAAATCTCATTTATGTTGAGAACATCATTGCTTGATCCATATCATGCATTGCATATGACTGACCTTTACCTTTCAGGAAAAGATTCAGTTAAGTTCTCGGCTATATTTCAAGACCTAGACCGGTTCAATTAAATCAACTCCAAAGATTTTCTTATCCAGTCCAAGGCCGTCTCTAGTCTAGTTAAATCGACCCCAAACAGATTTTTCTGATAAAGACTTAGTAGAAGTTATCTATGGTTCTCTCCCCGATCCTGCGGAGTTGGTAATCCCAGGCTTCTCTCAACGATTGCTGTTGAAGTTGAAGTTATCCAAGGTTCTCTCAATATTTGCTGTTGAGGTGGTAATCGCCTATGGTTCTCTCCCCGATCCTGCGGAGTTGGTAATCCCAGGCTTCTCTCAACGATTGCTGTTGAAGTTGAAGTTATCCAAGGTTCTCTCAATGTTTTCTATTGAGGTGGTAATCGCCTATGGTTCTCTCCCCGATCCTGCGGAGTTGGTAATCCCAGGCTTCTCTCAATGATTGCTGTTGAAGTTGAAGTTATCCAAGGTTCTCTCAATGTTTGCTGTTGAGGTGGTAATCGCCTATGGTTCTCTCCCCGATCCTGCGGAGTTGGTAATCCCAGGCTTCTCTCAACGATTGCTGTTGAAGTTGAAGTTATCCAAGGTTCTCTCAATGTTTGCTGTTGAGGTGGTAATCGCCTATGGTTCTCTCCCCGATCCTGCGGAGTTGGTAATCCCAGGCTTCTCTCAACGATTGCTGTTGAAGTTGAAGTTATCCAAGGTTCTCTCAATGTTTGCTGTTGAGGTGGTAATCGCCTATGGTTCTCTCCCCGATCCTGCGGAGTTGGTAATCCCAGGCTTCTCTCAACGATTGCTGTTGAAGTTGAAGTTATCCAAGGTTCTCTCAATGTTTGTTGTTGAGGTGGTAATCGCCTATGGTTCTCTCCCCGATCCTGCGGAGTTGGTAATCCCAGGCTTCTCTCAATGATTGCTGTTGAAGTTGAAGTTATCCAAGGTTCTCTCAATGTTTGCTATTGAGGTGGTAATCGCCTATGGTTCTCTCCCCGATCCTGCGGAGTTGGTAATCCCAGGCTTCTCTCAATGATTGCTGTTGAAGTTGAAGTTATCCAAGGTTCTCTCAATGTTTTCTGTTGAGGTGGTAATCGCCTATGGTTCTCTCCCCGATCCTGCGGAGTTGGTAATCCCAGGCTTCTCTCAACGATTGCTGTTGAAGTTGAAGTTATCCAAGATTTTCTCAATGATTGCTGTTGAAGTTAAAGTCACCCAAGGTTCTCTCACCGTTCCTGTTGAGGTAGTAACCATCCCTGGTTCATTCATCACCGTTTGAAGCTCCAGACCCAGCTCCTGTAACCAGTCAGGACACATCTACACAAATAATTTGAAAACCAGCTCCCGTAACAGGTCAGGTAATCATTTTTCTTTTGCAGGTATGCAAGTTCTCGCCAAGGAAGCTCTTACGCGATCAACATCCAGATGGCATCTATAAGCCCGTCCACCTTCCATCATCTCTTAGCATGGCATCTATAAGCCCATCATCCTATCCATCAATCTCTAAATGGCATCTATAAGCCCATTCCACCATCACACTGCTACTATGTGAGCGTAAATTTCTGGGCACTCTAGTGTTCAATCATCTTCCACCTTTGGATTACGAAAGGCACGTCAGCCAATTTGCATCCTTAGGTCTAAGAAGATTGAACAGGGGCAACTGTTGTACCCCAAAATTTACCCTCCCATATTCTTCAAGAAATGGTCAAGTCAAAGCTTCAAAATTCCCCAAGGGTTGCACAGTTCAAGGGCCTCCTAAAGCAGTCAAAATTAGGGTTTTGGTTCTGACAAAGTAAATGAAGTTTCCAAGGGTCCAATCAAGTCCCACATGCCTATAAACATGGTCAAGCATCCTCATACCAAGTTTCAAGACTTTCAGCACAAAATTGCACAGTCAAAAACCCTAATTGCACTATAGTCAACTGTAGGGGCAAAATGGTCATTTGACAGTCAAAAGTTCAAATTTTTGGTCAAAATCTAATTTTGAAGGCACAAACATCATTTTATCAATGCTTGATCATGATTCTCAAAGCTTGGCTCAAAAATCATCAAGATGCAAAAAGTTTCCATATTTGGACAGTTGAAAAAGTCAACTGTAAATTGACCAGGGCATAACTTTCACATGGATTATCAGAAAAATTCCATATAAAGCTCATTTTGAAGAGAAAGACATTTCCTACAACTCCTCTTCATACTTCAATTCCAAGAAATGCTCTCACAAAAAGTTATCAATTTCAACATTATAGGTCATTTTCAAAAGTCAACAAAAAGGGACTTTAAGTCAAAGGCCCTAACTTGATATTGGTAAATCAAAATGACATGGGACCAAAGGCATTGGTTAGAGGACTCACAGACCTTTCCAAAATGTCCAAGAACATGAGTAAATCTTAAAAATTGAGCAAGTTATGCCTTGTGGAAGTTGGGAAATTTTTGGATATTTTGAAAAGTCAACATTGCTTCAAATGACCTAAAATTGCTAATGGGCCTCTTTTTATTCCACAATTCATTATCCAAGGCATTTGCACGACCATTTGGCCCAAAGGGAAGTTTTGCTTCATTTTTTATTTATTTATTTGGATTTTTATTATTAATATTTCATTTAAATTAATTAAAATACATGAAAAATGTTAAACCTAATGTTTCAAATCTTTTTATGCATATAATATCTCCAAGATTTCGTGCAAGTCAGATTAGGAAAGAATTGAAGATAATTGGACATGATTTGGTAGCAAACATGCATGAAAAGATTGGAAAATTATGGCCATGAAAATCAAAGATCTATTCCATAATTGCAAAGGTTTTTGGACCTCTTTCCCAACCCTAATCATTCACAGACATATAAGGATGCAAACCCTCATGCCTTTGGACTAGAAGCGGCGCCATATCAAAAGAACAAAACTTGAATTTTTGCTTAAAAGTCCAATACTGAAAACCAATTTCTAAGGTGATTCAAGCCACAATACTTATTCCATTGGCTTGCTGAGAGTTCAAGGAACACATACAGATCAAAATCATCGCCCCTAACACAAGGAATAGGTAGCACGACCATGGCCGGTTCAAGCTTTTTTCAGTTTTCTTGAAACATCATTCATGCATTATTTGTGAATTCTAATATTGGATTTATGCTCATTATGTCATTCTGATGCTAACTGTGTAACTTAATTGTATTTTTATCACCCATACGCGATTTCACCATTGTTGGATATTAGGGTTTCCCAAGCTGTGAATTGGGGTTTTCCATTTAAGGAAAAATTAGCACTCGAGACCTGGACCATTGAAACGAGCAGGCTTGGACGATTTGGAAACGACCCTCGCGCTCAATTTATGAGCTGCCCTGAGCTATTCGTTATTTTTGCAAAAGTGAATTTCTGGAACGGTTCAAAACCGTTGCCAGTTCTTTTTGTGTTTCAGGAAAAAACCAGCCAAGGAAGAAGAAGGGTGCGTGGCCATCAGTAATTGGTTGGTTCAAAATTTCGCGCGGAAACCAATACTAACTTTTGTTTTATTTTATAATATTTCTTGTTTATGTAATATACAAAAAGATAAAGTGGAGCAGTTGGCAGGCGTACACGCTGGTAACCCCTGGGACCTGGGTTCGAATCCCAGGTCCCCCACCCCTTCAATATTGTTTTTCCATTAATAATTCTATGCAGTGTCAACGCTCTGGACCACCATACGCTTCTCAATCAAGCCGTCCACGCGTACCATTGCACTCAATCAAAGGCCAGGATCTGAAGACTAGGGCGTGCCTCAGTCAACGCCCATACATGCTACCTGGAAAAGGCCACCAGGCCAAAGATTAATGGGCCTAAAATGCTTATTTACACCTCCTACTGGGGACAGAACCCCCCAAGGTTTGCAAATCTTTTATATTTTTCTTATTTTTATATTTTAATCCAATTATTGTTTTTAATTAGTTAATTAATTTAATAAAAAAACATAAAAACAACAAAAAAATCAAAAAAAGACAAAAATTAATATTTTTATTTAATGTTATATTTTTTGTAAATAAAACCTTTATTAATTAATTAGTTTTAAATTTAGGACTTAATCTTAATATTTTTTCAATAAAAATCTAAAATTTGTAGGATTAGGGTTTAATTAATTTTTTATCCTTTTTTCTTTTCTTTCATAACAATTAATTATTAAAATATTATTTACTTTTATAAATCAAGATTTGCATGTAAATAATTAGGTTAATATTAGGTTAAAATTTAATACTTTCTTAATAAAATAAAAGCTATAGAATTAGGGTTAATTTAATTTTAATTTCATTTAATCTTTTTTCATTAAAACTCATAAAATACAAAAATACCAAAAATAACTTCTTTTCTTTAATTCAATTAATTTAACAATTTAATTCAATTCCATTAAAAAGGGTCCAACGCCCTCGTTTCAATTTAAAGTTTTAATTCGCGTATTTATTTCTTTTTCTTCTAATATTTATGTACCTCTCCCAAAGCCATGTAACATTTATATTTCGCACTTTATTTTATTTCTTTATTTTTTCTGTCAAATCGGGTCCTGGAAATTTTGGCGATGTGGACCCGCGCCTTTTGTAATAGCTTTAGAACTTTTATTTCTCGCAATATTTTAACTGTTAAATAAATGCATGCAAGAATGAATGGACAATAAATAAAAACAAATGCGTAGATCACCTATACCATGATAAGACAAAATAACTGAACATGACACACAATTCACACACCACCCCTAGGGTACGCCTCACTGTTGCCTTGCCTCGAAAGGTGATCGTCGAGTAGAGGATGTCTTAGTAAGTCCTCATGATCCGGGAACCTGGCATGAGGGTAGCTTCTAAGGTGTCTTCCCATTGCTCTGGTGATCACCATGTCCCGAACCTTCGAATTGACCCGAACACCTCCAACGGTGGTGCTACCTACCTCTCAATGGTGGGATGGCACTATCTTAAGGACATTTACACAGACTAATTCCTTAGGGTAGGTAGACGACTCGTAGATACTTGCTCTAATTCAAAACAAATCAAAAACTTCTTTTCACACCGACACTTTTCAAAAAGCTTTCAAAACAATTTTTCAAACACTCTTGAGGACTGATACAAGAGTCGAACTGAAATTTTAAACGAAACTTTTTCAAACCCACAGTTGAAAAGCAAACAAACATTCTTGAAAACACAATGAACAAGTATCTAAGAGCCCATGGATAACCATGGATAGAAAGGGTGCTAACACCTTCCCTTTCTATAATCTACCTCCCGAACCGAGAGCAATCTCTATAAGGAATTTTTCTGTGCTTTTGTCCTTTCCATTTGGAGAAAATAAAAGACGGTGGCGACTCTTGCTTCCGCGACATTTCGCGATCCAGCGTTAAACAGTTAGTTCCAAATCCACCGATCACAAATGTATTATACCATAATACAATGTGAATATGGTGAATAAATTTAATATCTAGCCTCATTATATAGTTTTAACTATTACGAGCGTATATGAAATATATGTCATCGATTAATAGTCTTTTAACTTAGTTTCTTAGTGATGCTAAAATTTGGTGATGGATAACAAGAATAATATTGAAATTGTTTACATCTATTATACCATAATACAATGTGAATATGGTGAATAATTATACTATCTAGCCTCATTATATAGTTTTAATTATTATGAACGTATATGAAATATATGTCATTAATTAATAGTCTTTTACCTTAGTTTCTTAGTGATTAAGTAACCTAAAATCTGGTGATGGATAAGAAGAATAATATTGAAATTTTTTACATCTATTATACCATAATATAATGTGAATATGGTGAATATTTTTACTATCTAACCTCATTATATAGTTTTAATTATTACGAACGTATATGAAATATATGTCATTTACCATAGTCTTTTAACTTAATTTCTTAGTGATGAAGTAACCTAAAATTTGGTAATGGATAAGAATAATAATATTGAAATTGTTTACGTATATTATACCGTAATACAATGTGAATATGGTGAATAAATATACTATCCAGTCTCATTATATAGTTTTAATTATTACAAACGTATATGAAACATATATCATTAATTAATACTCTTTTAACTTAGTTTCTTAGTGATGAAGTAACCTAAAATTTTGTGATGGATAAGAAGAGTAATATTGAAATTATTTACATGTATTATACCATAATACAATGTGAATATGGTGAATAAATTTACTATTTAACCTCAATATATAATTTCAATTATTATGAACGTATACGAAATATATGTCATAAGTTAATAGTTTTTTAACTTAGTTTCTTAGTGATGAAGTAACCTAAACTTTGGTTATGGATAAGAAGAATAATATTGAACTTTTTTACATGTATTATACCATAATACAATGTGAATATGGTGAATAAATTTACTATCTAACCTCATTATGTAGTTTTAGTTATTACGAATGTATATAAAATATATGTCATTAACTAATAGTCTTTTAACTTAGTTTCTTAGTGATGAAGTAACCTAAAATTAAGTGATGGACAAGAAGAATAATATCGAAATTGTTTACATCTATTATACCATAATACAATGTGAATATGGTTAATAAATTTATTATCTAACCTCATTATATAGTTTTAAATATTATGAATGTATATTCAATATAAGTCATAATCTAATAGTCTTTTAACTTAGTTTCTTAGTGATGAAGTAACCTAAAATTTGGTGATGGATAAGACGAATAATATTGAAATTGTTTAAATGTATTATACCATAATACAATGTGAATATGGTGAATAAATTTACTATCTAACCTCATTATATAGTTTTAAATATTACGAGCGTATATGAAATATATGTCATTGATTAATAGTCTTTTAACTTAGTTTCTTAGTGATGCTAAAATTTGGGGATAGATAATAAGAATAATATTGAAATTGTTTACATCTATTATACCATAATACAATGTTAATATGGTGAATAAATATACAATTTATCCTCATTATATAGTTTTAATTATTACGAACGTATATGAAATATATGTCATTAATTAATAGTCTTTTAACTTAGTTTCTTAGTGATGAAGTAACCTAAAATTTGGTGATAGATAAGAAGAATAATATCGATATTGTTTACATCTTTTATACAATAATACAATGTGAATATGGTGAATAAATTTACTATCTAACCTCATTATATAGTATTAACTATTACGAGGGTATATGAAATATATGTCATTTACTATAGTCTTTTAACTTAGTTTCTTAGTGATGAAGTAACCTAAAATTTGGTAATGGATAAGAATAATAATATTGAAATTGTTTACGTATATTATACCGTAATACAATGTGAATATGGTGAATAAATATACTATCTAGTCTCATTATATAGTTTTAATTATTACAAACGTATATGAAACATATATCATTAATTAATAGTCTTTTAACTTAGTTTCTTAGTGATGAAGTAACCTAAAATTTTGTGATGGATAAGAAGAGTAATATTGAAATTGTTTACATGTATTATACCATAATACAATGTGAATATGGTGAATAAATTTACTATTTAACCTCAATATATAATTTCCATTATGATGAACGTATACGAAATATATGTCATAAGTTAATAGTTTTTTAACTTAGTTTCTTAGTGATGAAGTAACCTAAACTTTGGTTATGGATAACAAGAATAATTTTGAAATTGTTTACTTGTATTATACCATAATACAATGTGAATATGGTGAATAAATATACTATCTAACCTCATTATGTAGTTTTAGTTATTACGAATGTATATAAAATATATGTCATTAACTAATAGTTTTAACTTAGTTTCTTAGTGATGAATTAACCTAAAATTTGGTGATGGACAAGAATAATAATATTGAAATTGTTTGCATCTATTATACCATAATACAATGTGAATATGGTGAATAAATTTACTATCTAACCTCATTATATAGTTTTAATTATTATGAACGTATATGAAATATAAGTCATAAATTAATTGTCTTTTAACTTAGTTTCTTAGTGATGAAGTAACCTAAAATTTGGTGATGGATAAGAAGAATAATATTGAAATTGTTTAAATGTATTATACCATAATACAATGTGAATATGGTGAATAAATTTACTATCTAACCTCATTATATAGTTTTAACTATTACGAGCGTATATGAAATATATGTCATTGATTAATAGTCTTTTAACTTAGTTTCTTAGTGATGCTAAAATTTGGTGATAGATAACAAGAATAATATTGAAATTATTTACATCTATTATACCATAATACAATGTGAATATGGTGAATAAATATACAATCTATCCTCATTATAAAGTTTTATTTATTACGAACGTATATGAAATATATGTCATTAATTAATAGTCTTTTAACGTAGTTTCTTAGTGATGAAGTAACCTAAAATTTGGTGATGGATAAGAAGAATAATATCGAAATTGTTTACATTTATGATACCATAATACAATGTGAATATGGTGAATAAATTTACTATCTAACCTCATTATATAGTTTTAACTATTATGAGCGTATATGAAATATATGTCATTTACTATAGTCTTTTAACTTAGTTTCTTAGTGATGAAGTAACCTAAAATTTGGTAATGGATAAGAATAATAATATTGAAATTTTTTACGTATATTATACCGTAATACAATGTGAATATGGTGAATAAATATACTATCTAGTCTCATTATATAGTTTTAATTATTACAAACGTATATGAAACATATATCATTAATTAATAGTCTTTTAACTTAGTTTCTTAGTGATGAAGTAACCTAAAATTTTGTGATGGATAAGAAGAGTAATATTGAAATTGTTTACATGTATTATACCATAATACAATGTGAATATGGTGAATAAATTTACTATTTAACCTCAATATATAATTTCAATTATTATGAACGTATACGAAATATATGTCATAAGTTAATAGTTTTTTAACTTAGTTTTTTAGTGATGAAGTAACCTAAACTTTGGTTATGGATAAGAAGAATAATATTGAAATTGTTTACATGTATTATACCATAATACAATGTGAATATGGTGAATAAATTTACTATCTAACCTTATTATTTAGTTTTAGTTATTACGAATGTATATAAAATATATGTCATTAACTAATTGTCTTTTAACTTAGTTTCTTAGTGATGAAGTAACCTAAAATTTGGTGATGGATAAGAAGAATAATATCGAAATTGTTTACATCTATTATACCATAATACAATGTGAATATGGTGAATAAATTTACTATCTAACCTCATTATATAGTTTTAACTATTACGAGCGTATATGAAATATATGTCATTGATTAATAGTCTTTTAACTTAGTTTCTTAGTGATGAAGTAACCTAAAATTTGGTAATGGATAAGAAGAATAATATTGAAATTGATTAGATGTATTATACCATAATACAATGTGAATATGATGAATAAGTTTACTATCTAACCTCATTATATAGTTGTAACTATTACGAGCGTATATGAAATATATGTCATTGATTAATAGTCTTTTAACTTAGTTTCTTAGTGATGCTAAAATTTGGTGATGGATAACAAGAATAATATTGAAATTGTTTAGATGTATTATACAATAATACAATGTGAATATGGTGAATAGTTATACTATCTAGCCTCATTATATAGTTTTAATTATTACGAACGTATATGAAATATATGTCATTAATTAATAGTCTTTTAACTTAGTTTCTTAGTGATGAAGTAACCTAAAATTTTGGTGATGGATAAGAAGAATAATATTGAAATTTTTTACATCTATTATACCATAATATAATGTGAATATGGTGAATAAATTTACTATCTAACCTCATTATATAGTTTTAATTATTACGAACGTATATCAAATATATGTCATTTACTATAGTCTTTTAAGTTAGTTTCTTAGTGATGAAGTAACCTAAAATTTGGTAATGGATAAGAATAATAATATTGAAATTGTTTACGTCTATTATACCGTAATACAATGTGAATATGGTGAATAAATATACTATCTAGCCTCATTATATAGTTTTAATTATTACAAACGTATATGAAATACATATCATTAATTAATAGTCTTTTAACTTAGTTTCTTAGTGAGGAAGTAACCTAAAATTTGGTGAAGGATAAGAAGAATAATATTGAAATTGTTTACATGTATTATACCATAATACAATGTGAATATGGTGAATAAATTTACTATTTAACCTCAATATATAATTTCAATTATTATAAACGTATACGAAATATATGTCATAAGTTAATAGTTTTTTAACTTAGTTTCTTAGTGATGAAGTAACCTAAACTTTGGTTATGGATAAGAAGAATAATATTGAAATTGTTTACATGTATTATACCATAATACAATGTGAATATGGTGAATAAATTTACTATCTAACCTTATTATTTAGTTTTATTTATTACGAATGTATATAAAATATATGTCATTAACTAATTGTCTTTTAACTTAGTTTATTAGTGATGAAGTAACCTAAAATTTGGTGATGGATAAGAAGAATAATATCGAAATTGTTTACATCTATTATACCATAATACAATGTGAATATAGTGAATAAATTTACTATCTAACCTCATTATATAGTTTTAACTATTACGAGCGTATATGAAATATATGTCATTGATTAATAGTCTTTTAACTTAGTTTCTTAGTGATGAAGTAACCTAAAATTTGGTGATGGATAAGAAGAATAATATTGAAATTGTTTAGATGTATTATACCATAATACAATGTGAATATGGTGAATAAATTTACTATCTAACCTCATTATATAGTTTTAACTATTACGAGCGTATATGAAATATATGTCATCGATTAATAGTCTTTTAACTTAATTTCTTAGTGATGCTAAAATTTGGTGATGGATAACAAAAATAATATTGAAATTGTTTACATCTATTATACCATAATACAATGTGAATATGGTGAATAATTATACTATCTAGCCTCATTATATAGTTTTAATTATTACCAACGTATATGATATATATGTCATTAATTAATAGTCTTTTACCTTAGTTTCTTAGTGACTAAGTAACCTAAAATCTGGTGATGGATAAGAAGAATAATATTGAAATTTTGTACATCTATTATACCATAATATAATGTGAATATGGTGAATAAATTTACTATCTAACCTCATTATATAGTTTTAATTATTACGAACGTATATGAAATATATGTCATTTACTATAGTCTTTTAACTTAATTTCTTAGTGATGAAGTAACCTAAAATTTGGTAATGGATAAGAATAATAATATTGAAATTGTTTACGTCTATTATACCGTAATACAATATGAATATGGTGAATAAATATACTATCTAGCCTCATTATATAGTTTTAATTATTACAAACGTTTATGAAATATATATCATTAATTAATAGTCTTTTAACTTAGTTTCTTAGTGAGGAAGTAACCTAAAATTTGGTGATGGATAAGAAGAATAATATTGAAATTGTTTACATGTATTATACCATAATACAATGTGAATATGGTGAATAAATTTACTATTTAACCTCAATATATAATTTCAATTATTATGAACGTATACGAAATATATGTCATAAGTTAATAGTTTTTTAACTTAGTTTCTTAGTGATGAAGTAACCTAAACTTTGGTTATGGATAAGAAGAATAATATTGAAATTGTTTACATGTATTATACCATAATACAATGTGAATATGGTGAATAAATATACTATCTAACCTCATTATGTAGTTTTAGTTATTACGAATGTATATAAAATATATGTCATTAACTAATAGTCTTTTAACTTAGTTTCTTAGTGATGAAGTAACCTAAAATTTGGTGATGCATAAGAAGAATAATATTGAAATTTTGTACATCTATTATACCATAATACAATGTGAATATGGTGAATAAATTTACTATCTAACCTCATTATATAGTTTTAATTATTATGAACGTATATGAAATATAAGTCATAAATTAATAGTCTTTTAACTTAGTTTCTTAGTGATGAAGTAACCAAAAATTTGGTGATGGATAAGAAGAATAATATTGAAATTGTTTAAATGTATTATACCCTAATACAATGTGAATATGGTGAATAAATTTACTATCTAACCTCATTATAGAGTTTTAACTATTACGAGCGTATATGAAATATATGTCATTGATTAATAGTCTTTTAACTTAGTTTCTTAGTGATGCTAAAATTTGGTGATAGATAACACGAATAATATTGAAATTGTTTACATCTATTATACCATAATACAATGTGAATATGGTGAATAGTTATACTATTTAGCCTCATTATATAGTTTTAATTATTACGAACGTATATGAAATATATGTCATTAATTAATAGTCTTTTAACTTGGTTTCTAAGTGATGAAGTAACCTAAAATTTGGTGATGGATAAGAAGAATAATATTGAAATTGTTTACATCTATTATACCATAATATAATGTGAATATGGTGAATAAATTTAATATCTAACCTCATTATATAGTTTTAATTATTACGAGCGTATATGAAATATATGTCATTTACTATAGTCTTTTAAGTTAGTTTCTTAGTGATTAAGTAACCTAAAATTTGGTAATGGATAAGAATAATAATATTGAAATTGTTTACGTCTATTATACCGTAATACAATGTGAATATGGTGAATAAATATACTATCTAGCCTCATTATATAGTTTTAATTATTACAAACGTATATGAAATATATATATCATTAATTAATAGTCTTTTAACTTAGTTTCTTAGTGATGAAGTAACCTAAAATTTGGTGATGGATAAGAAGAATAATATTAAAATTGTTTACATGTATTATACCATAATACAATGTGAATATGGTGAATAAATTTACTATTTAACCTCAATATATAATTTCAATTATTATGAACGTATACGAAATATATGTCATAAGTTAATAGTTTTTTAACTTAGTTTCTTAGTGATGAAGTAACCTAAACTTTGGTTATGGATAAGAAGAATAATATTGAAATTGTTTACATGTATTATACCATAATACAATGTGAATATGGTGGATAAATTTAATATCTAACCTCATTATGTAGTTTTAGTTATTACGAATGTATATAAAATATATGTCATTAACTAATTGTCTTTTAACTTAGTTTCTTAGTGATGAAGTAACCTAAAATTTGGTGATGGATAAGAAGAATAATATTGAAATTGTTTAAATGTATTATACCATAATACAATGTGAATATGGTGAATAAATTTACTATCTAACCTCATTATATAGTTTTAATTATTATGAACGTATATGAAATATAAGTCATAAATTAATAGTCTTTTAACTTAGTTTCTTAGTGATGAAGTAACCAAAAATTTGGTGATGGATAAGAAGAATAACATTGAAATTGTTTAAATGTATTATACCATAATACAATGTGAATATGGTGAATAAATTTACTATCTAAACTCATTATAGAGTTTTAACTATTACGAGCGTATATGAAATATATGTCATTGATTAATAGTCTTTTAACTTAGTTTCTTAGTGATGCTAAAATTTGGTGATAGATAACACGAATAATATTGAAATTGTTTACATCTATTATACCATAATACAATGTGAATATGGTGAATAGTTATACTATTTAGCCTCATTATATAGTTTTAATTATTACGAACGTATATGAAATATATGTCATTAATTAATAGTCTTTTAACTTGGTTTCTAAGTGATGAAGTAACCTAAAATTTGGTGATGGATAAGAAGAATAATATTGAAATTGTTTACATCTATTATACCATAATATAATGTGAATATGGTGAATAAATTTAATATCTAACCTCATTATACAGTTTTAATTATTACGAGCGTATATGAAATATATGTCATTTACTATAGTCTTTTAACTTAGTTTCTTAGTGATTAAGTAACCTAAAATTTGGTAATGGATAAGAATAATAATATTGAAATTGTTTACGTCTATTATACCGTAATACAATGTGAATATGGTGAATAAATATACTATCTAGCCTCATTATATAGTTTTAATTATTACAAACGTATATGAAATATATATATCATTAATTAATAGTCTTTTAACTTAGTTTCTTAGTGATGAAGTAACCTAAAATTTGGTGATGGATAAGAAGAATAATATTGAAATTGTTTACATGTATTATACCATAATACAATGTGAATATGGTGAATAAATTTACTATTTAACCTCAATATATAATTTCAATTATTATGAACGTATACGAAATATATGTCATAAGTTAATAGTTTTTTAACTTAGTTTCTTAGTGATGAAGTAACCTAAACTTTGGTTATGGATAAGAAGAATAATATTGAAATTGTTTACATGTATTATATCATAATACAATGTGAATATGGTGGATAAATTTACTATCTAACCTCATTATGTAGTTTTAGTTATTACGAATGTATATAAAATATATGTCATTAACTAATAGTCTTTTAACTTAGTTTCTTAGTGATGAAGTAACCTAAAATTTGGTGATGGACAAGAAGAATAATATTGAAATTATTTACATCTATTATACCATAATACAATGTGAATATGGTGAATAAATTTACTATCTAACCTCATTATATAGTTTTAATTATTATGAACGTATATGAAATATAAGTCATAAATTAATAGTCTTTTAACTTAGTTTCTTAGTGATGAAGTAACCTAAAATTTTGTGATGGATAAGAAGAATAATATTGAAATTGTTTAAATGTATTATACCATAATACAATGTGAATATGGTGAATTAAATTTACTATCTAACCTCATTATATAGTTTTAACTATTACGAGCGTATATGAAATATATGTCATTGATTAATAGTCTTTTAACTTAGTTTCTTAGTGATGCTAAAATTTGGTGATAGATAACACGAATAATATTGAAATTGTTTACATCTATTATACCATAATACAATTTGAATATGGTGAATAAATATACTATCTATCCTCATTATATAGTTTTAATTATTACGAACGTATATGAAATATATGTCATTAATTAATAGTCTTTTAACTTAGTTTCTTAGTGATGAAGTAACCTAAAATTTGGGGATGGATAAGAAGAATAATATTGAAATTGTTTACATCTATTATACCATAATATAATGTGAATATGGTGAATAAATTTACTATCTAACTTCATTATATAGTTTTAATTATTACGAACGTATATGAAACATATGTCATTTACTATAGTCTTTTAACTTAGTTTCTTAGTGATGAAGTAACCAAAAATTTGGTAATGGATAAGAATAATAATATTGAAATTGTTTACGTCTATTATACCGTAATACAATGTGAATATGGTGAATAAATATACTATCTAGCCTCATTATATAGTTTTAATTATTACAAACGTATATGAAATATATATCATTAATTAATAGTCTTTTAACTTAGTTTGTTAGTGAGGAAGTAACCTAAAATTTGGTGATGGATAAGAAGAATATTATTGAAATTGTTTACATGTATTATACCATAATACAATGTGAATATGGTGAATAAATATATTATTTAACCTCAATATATAATTTCAATTATTATGAACGTATACGAAATATATGTCATAAGTTAATAGTTTTTAAACTTAGTTTCTTAGTGATAAAGTAACCTAAACTTTGGTTATGGATAAGAAGAATAATATTGAAATTGCTTGCATGTATTATACCATAATACAATGTGAATATGGTGAATAAATTTACTATCTAACCTTATTATTTAGTTTTAGTTATTACGAATGTATATAAAATATATGTCATTAACTAATTGTCTTATAACTTAGTTTCTTAGTGATGAAGTAACCTAAAATTTGGTGATGGATAAGAAGAATAATATCGAAATTGTTTACATCTATTATACCATAATACAATGTGAATATGGTGAATAAATTTAATATTTAACCTCAATATATAATTTCAATTATTATGAACGTATACGAAATATATGTCATAAGTTAATAGTTTTTTAACTTAGTTTCTTAGTGATGAAGTAACCTAAACTTTCCTTATGGATAAGAAGAATAATATTGAAATTGTTTAGATGTATTATACCATAATACAATGTGAATATGGTGAATAAATTTACTATCTAACCTCATTATATAGTTTTAACTATTACGAGCGTATATGAAATATATGTCATTGATTAATAGTCATTTAACTTAGTTTCTTAGTGATTCTAAAATTTGGTGATGGATAACAAGAATAATATTGAAATTGTTTAGATGTATTATACCATAATACAATGTGAATATGGTGAATAGTTATACTATCTAGCCTCATTATATAGTTTTAATTATTACGAACGTATATGAAATATATGTCATTAATTAATAGTCTTTTAACTTGGTTTCCTAGTGATGAAGTAACCTAAAATTTGGTGATGCATAAGAAGAATAATATTGAAATTGTTTACATCTATTATACGATAATATAATGTGAATATGGTGAATAAATTTAGTATCTAACCTCATTATATAGTTTTAATTATTACGAACGTATATGAAATATATGTCATTTACTATAGTCTTTTAACTTAGTTTCTTAGTGATTAAGTAACCTAAAATTTGGTAATGGATAAGAATAATAATATTGAAATTGTTTACGTCAATTATACCGTAATACAATGTGAATATGGTGAATAAATATACTATCTAGCCTCATTATATAGTTTTAATTATTACAAACGTATATGAAATATATATCATTAATTAATAGTCTTTTAACTTAGTTTCTTATTGATGAAGTAACCTAAAATTTGGTGATGGATAAGAAGAATAATATTGAAATTGTTTACATGTATTATACCATAATACAATGTGAATATGGTGAATAAATTTACTATTTAACCTCAATATATAATTTCTATTATTATGAACGTATACGAAATATATGTCATAAGTTAATTGTTTTTTAACTTAGTTTCTTAGTGATGAAGTAACCTAAACTTTGGTTATGGATAAGAAGAATAATATTGAAATTGTTTGCATGTATTATACCATAATACAATGTAAATATGGTGAATAAATTTACTATCTAACCTCATTATATAGTTTTAACTATTACGAGCGTATATGAAATATATGTCATTGATTAATAGTCTTTTAACTTAGTTTCTTAGTGATGAAGTAACCTAAAATTTTGTGATGGATAACAAGAATAATATTTAAATTGTTTAGATGTATTATACCATAATACAATGTGAATATGGTGAATAGTTATACTATCTAGCCTCATTATATAGTTTTAATTATTACGAACGTATATGAAATATATGTCATTAATTAATAGTCTTTTAACTTAGTTTCTTAGTGATGAAGTAACCTAAAATTTGGTGATGGATAAGAAGAAGAATATTGAAATTGTTTACATCTATTATACCATAATATAATGTGAATATGGTGAATAAATTTACTATCTAACCTCATTATATAGTTTTAATTATTACGAACGTATATGAAATATATGTCATTTACTATAGTCTTTTAACTTAGTTTCTTAGTGATGAAGTAACCTAAAATTTGGTAATGGATAAGAATAATAATATTGAAATTGTTTACGTATATTATACCGTAATACAATGTGAATATGGTGAATAAATATACTATCTAGCCTCATTATATAGTTTTAATTATTACAAACGTATATGAAATATATATCATTAATTAATAGTCTTTTAACTTAGTTTCTTAGTGAGGAAGTAACCTAAAATTTGGTGATGGATAAGAAGAGTAATATTGAAATTATTTACATGTATTATACCATAATACAATGTGAATATGGTGAATAAATTTACTATTTAACCTCAATATATAATTTCAATTATTATGAACGTATACGAAATATATGTCATAAGTTAATAGTTTTTTAACTTAGTTTCTTAGTGATGAAGTAACCTAAACTTTCCTTATGGATAAGAAGAAGAATATTGAAATTGTTTAGATGTATTATACCATAATACAATGTGAATATGGTGAATAAATTTACTATCTAACCTCATTATATAGTTTTAACTATTACGAGCGTATATGAAATATATGTCATTGATTAATAGTCATTTAACTTAGTTTCTTAGTGATTCTAAAATTTGGTGATGGATAACAAGAATAATATTGAAATTGTTTAGATGTATTATACCATAATACAATGTGAATATGGTGAATAGTTATACTATCTAGCCTCATTATATAGTTTTAATTATTACGAACGTATATGAAATATATGTCATTAATTAATAGTCTTTTAACTTGGTTTCCTAGTGATGAAGTAACCTAAAATTTGGTGATGCATAATAAGAATAATATTGAAATTGTTTACATCTATTATACCATAATATAATGTGAATATGGTGAATAAATTTAGTATCTAACCTCATTATATAGTTTTAATTATTACGAACGTATATGAAATATATGTCATTTACTATAGTCTTTTAACTTAGTTTCTTAGTGATTAAGTAACCTAAAATTTGGTAATGGATAAGAATAATAATATTGAAATTGTTTACGTCTATTATACCGTAATACAATGTGAATATGGTGAATAAATATACTATCTAGCCTCATTATATAGTTTTAATTATTACAAACGTATATGAAATATATATCGTTAATTAATAGTCTTTTAACTTAGTTTCTTAGTGATGAAGTAACCTAAAATTTGGTGATGGATAAGAAGAATAATATTGAAATTGTTTACATGTATTATACCATAATACAATGTGAATATGGTGAATAAATTTACTATTTAACCTCAATATATAATTTCTATTATTATGAACGTATACGAAATATATGTCATAAGTTAATTGTTTTTTAACTTAGTTTCTTAGTGATGAAGTAACCTAAACTTTGGTTATGGATAAGAAGAATAATATTGAAATTGTTTGCATGTATTATACCATAATACAATGTGAATATGGTGAATAAATTTACTATCTAACCTCATTATATAGTTTTAACTATTACGAGCGTATATGAAATATATATCATTAATTAATAGTCTTTTAACTTAGTTTCTTAGTGAGGAAGTAACCTAAAATTTGGTGATGGATAATAAGAGTAATATTGAAATTATTTAAATGTATTATACCATAATACAATGTAAATATGGTGAATAAATTTACTATTTAACCTCAATATATAATTTCAATTATTACGAACTTATATGAAATATATGTCATTAATTAATAGTCTTTTAACTTGGTTTCCTAGTGATGAAGTAGCCTAAAATTTGGTGATGCATAAGAAGAATAATATTGAAATTGTTTACATCTATTATACCATAATATAATCTGAATATGGTGAATAAATTTAATATCTAACCTCATTATATAGTTTTAATTATTACGAACGTATATGAAATATATGTCATTTACTATAGTCTTTTAACTTAGTTTCTTAGTGATGAAGTAACCTAAAATTTGGTGATGGATAAGAAGAAGAATATTGAAATTGTTTAAATGTATTATACCATAATACAATGTGAATATGGAGAATAAATTTACTATCTAAGCTCATTATATAGTTTTAACTATTACGAGCGTATATGAAATATATGTCATTGATTAATAGTCTTTTAACTAGTTTCTTAGGGATGCTAAAATTTGGTGATAGATAACAAGAATAATATTGAAATTGTTTACATCTATTATACCATAATACAATGCGAATATGGTGAATAAATATACTATCTATCCTCATTATATAGTTTTAATTATTACGAACGTATATGAAATATATGTCATTAATTAATATTCTTTTAGCTTAGTTTCTTAGTGATGAAGTAACCTAAAATTTGGTGATGGATAAGAAGAATAATATTGAAATTGTTTACATCTATTATACCATAATATAATGTGAATATGGTGAATAAATTTACTATCTAACCTCATTATATAGTTTTAATTATTACGAACGTATATGAAATATATGTCATTTACTATAGTCTTTTAACTTAGTTTCTTAGTGATGAAGTGACCTAAAATTTGGTAATGGATAACAATAATAATATTGAAATTGTTTACATGTATTATACCATAATACAATGTGAATATGATGAATAAATATACTATCTAACCTCATTATGTACTTTTAGTTATTACGAACGTATATAAAATATATGTCATTAACTAATAGTCTTTTAACTTAGTTTCTTAGTGATGAAGTAACCCAAAATTTGGTGATGGATAAGAAGAAGAATGTTGAAATTGTTTACATGTATTATACCATAATACAATGTGAATATGGTGAATAAATATACTATTTAACCTCAATATATAATTTCAATTATTATGAACGTATACGAAATATATGTCATAAGTTAATAGTTTTTTAACTTAGTTTCTTAGTGATGAAGTAACCTAAACTTTGGTTATGGATAAGAAGAATAATATTGAAATTTTTTACATGTATTATACCATAATACAATGTGAATATGGTGAATAAATTTACTATCTAACCTCATTATGTAGTTTTAGTTATTACGAATGTATATAAAATATATGTCATTAACTAATAGTCTTTTAACTTAGTTTCTTAGTGATGAAGTAACCTAAAATTTGGTGATGGACAAGAAGAATAATATTGAAATTATTTACATCTATTATACCATAATACAATGTGAATATGGTGAATAAATTTACTATCTAACCTCATTATATAGTTTTAATTATTATGAACGTATATGAAATATAAGTCATGAATTAATAGTCTTTTAACTTAGTTTCTTAGTGATGAAGTAACCTAAAATTTGGTGATGGATAAGAAGAATAATATTGAAATTGTTTAAATGTATTATACCATAATACAATGTGAATATGGTGAATAAATTTACTATCTAACCTCATTATATATTTTTAACTATTACCAGCGTATATGAAATATATGTCATTGATTAATAGTCTTTTAACTTAGTTTCTTAGTGATGCTAAAATTTGGTGATAGATAACACGAATAATATTGAAATTGTTTACATCCATTATACCATAATACAATGTGAATATGGTGAATAAATATACTATCTATCCTCATTATATAGTTTTAATTATTACGAACGTATATGAAATATATGTCATTAATTAATAGTCTTTTAACTTAATTTCTTAGTGATGAAGTAACCTAAAATTTGGTGATGGATAAGAAGAATAATATTGAAATTGTTTACATCTATTATACCATAATATAATATGAATATGGCGAATAAATTTACTATCTAACCTCATTATATAGTATTAATTATTACGAACGTATATGAAATATATGTCATTTACTATAGTCTTTTAACTTAGTTTCTTAGTGATGAAGTAACTTAAACTTTGGTTATGGATAAGAAGAATAATATTGAAATTGTTTACATGTATTATACCATAATACAATGTGAATATGGTGAATAAATTTACTATCTAACCTTATTATTTAGTTTTAGTTATTACGAATGTATATAAAATATATGTCATTAACTAATTGTCTTTTAACTTAGTTTCTTAGTGATGAGGTAACCTAAAATTTGGTGATGGATAAGAAGAATAATATCGAAATTGTTTACATCTATTATACCATAATACAATGTGAATATGGTAAATAAATTTACTATCCAACCTCATTATATAGTTTTAACTATTACGAGCGTATATGAAATTTATGTCATTGATTAATATTCTTTTAACTTAGGTTCTTAGTGATGAAGTAACCTAAAATTTGGTGATGGATAAGAAGAATAATATTGAAATTGTTTAGATGTATTATACCATAATACAATGTGAATATGGTGAATAAATTTACTATCTAACCTCATTATATAGTTTTAACTATTACGAGCGTATATGAAATATATGTCATTGATTAATAGTCATTTAACTTAGTTTCTTAGTGATGCTAAAATTTGGTGATGGATAACAAGAATAATATTGAAATTGTTTAGATGTATTATACCATAATACAATGTGAATATGGTGAATAGTTATACTATCTAGCCTCATTATATAGTTTTAATTATTACGAACGTATATGAAATATATGTCATTAATTAATAGTCTTTTATCTTGGTTTCCTAGTGATGAAGTAACCTAAAATTTGGTGATGCATAAGAAGAATAATATTGAAATTGTTTACATCTATTATACCATAATATAATGTGAATATGGTGAATAAATTTAATATCTAACCTCATTATATAGTTTTAATTATTACGAACGTATATGAAATATATGTCATTTACTATAGTCTTTTAGCTTAGTTTCTTAGTGATTAAGTAACCTAAAATTTGGTAATGGATAAGAATAATAATATTGAAATTGTTTACGTCTATTATACCCAAATACAATGTGAATATGGTGAATAAATATACTATCTAGCCTCATTATATAGTTTTAATTATTACAAACGTATATGAAATATATATCATTAATTAATAGTCTTTTAACTTAGTTTCTTAGTGATGAAGTAACCTAAAATTTGGTGATGGATAAGAAGAATAATATTGAAATTGTTTACATGTATTATACCATAATACAATGTGAATATGGTGATTAAATTTACTATTTAACCTCAATATATAATTTCAATTATTATGAACGTATACGAAATATATGTCATAAGTTAATAGTTTTTTAACTTAGTTTCTTAGTGATGAAGTAACCTAAACTTTGGTTATGGATAAGAAGAATAATATTGAAATTGTTTACATGTATTATACCATAATACAATGTGAATATGGTGAATAAATTTACTATCTAACCTCATTATGTAGTTTTAGTTATTACGAATGTATATAAAATATATATCATTAACTAATAGTCTTTTAACTTAGTTTCTTAGTGATGAAGTAACCTTAAATTTGGTGATGGATCAGAAGAATAATATCGAAATTGTTTATATTTATTATACCATAATACAATGTGAATATGGTGAATAAATTTACTATCTAACCTCATTATATAGTTTTAACAATTACGAGCATATATGAAATATATGTCATTGATTAATAGTCTTTTAACTTAGTTTCTTAGTGATGAAGTAACCTAAAATTTCGTGATGGATAAGAATAATAATATTGAAATTGTTTAGATGTATTATACCATAATAGAATGTGAATATGGTGAATAAATTTACTATCTAACCTCATTATATAGTTTTAACTATTACGAGCGTATATGAAATATATGTCATTGATTAATTGTCTTTTAACTTAGTTTCTTAGTGATGAAGTAACCTAAAATTTTGTGATGGATAACAAGAATAATATTGAAATTGTTTAGATGTATTATACCATAATACAATGTGAATATGGTGAATAGTTATACTATCTAGCCTCATTATATAGTTTTAATTATTACGAACGTATATGAAATATATGTCATTAATTAATAGTCTTTTAACTTAGTTTCTTAGTGATGAAGTAACCTAAAATTTGGTGATGGATAAGAAGAAGAATATTGAAATTGTTTACATCTATTATACCATAATATAATGTGAATATGGTGAATAAATTTACTATCTAACCTCATTATATAGTTTTAATTATTACGAACGTATATGAAATATATGTCATTTACTATAGTCTTTTAACTTAGTTTCTTAGTGATGAAGTAACCTAAAATTTGGTAATGGATAAGAATAATAATATTGAAATTGTTTACGTATATTATACCGTAATACAATGTGAATATGGTGAATAAATATACTATCTAGCCTCATTATATAGTTTTAATTATTACAAACGTATATGAAATATATATCATTAATTAATAGTCTTTTAACTTAGTTTCTTATTGATGAAGTAACCTAAAATTTGGTGATGGATAAGAAGAGTAATATTGAAATTGTTTACATGTATTATACCATAATACAATGTGAATATGGTGAAAAAATTTAATATTTAACCTCAATATATAATTTCAATTATTATGAACGTATACGAAATATATGTCATAAGTTAATAGTTTTTTAACTTAGTTTCTTAGTGATGAAGTAACCTAAACTTTGGTTATGGATAAGAAGAATAATATTGAAATTGTTTACATGTATTATGCCGTAATACAATGTGAATATGGCGAATAAATATACTATCCAACCTCATTATATAGTTTTAATTATTATGAACGTATATGAAATATAAGTCATAAATTAATAGTCTTTTAACTTAGTTTCTTAGTGATGAAGTAACCTAAAATTTGGTGATGGATAAGAAGAATAATATTGAAATTGTTAAAATGTATTATACCATAATACAATGTGAATATGGTGAATAAACTTACTATCTAACCTCATTATATAGTTTTAACTATTACGAGCGAATATGAAATATATGTCATTGATTAATAGTCTTTTAACTTAGTTTCTTAGTGATGCTAAAATTTGGTGATAGATAACAAGAATAATATTGAAATTGTTTACATCTATTATACCATAATACAATGTGAATATGGTGAATAAATTTACTATCTAACCTCATTATATAGTTTTAACTATTACGAAAGTATATGAAATATATGTCATTTACTATAGTCTTTTAACTTAGTTTCTTAGTGATGAAGTAACCTAAAATTTGGTGATGGATAAGAAGAAGAATATTGAAATTGTTTACGTATATTATACCGTAATACAATGTGAATATGGTGAATAAATATACTATCTAGCCTCATTATATAGTTTTAATTATTACAAACGTATATGAAATATATATCATTAATTAATAGTCTTTTAACTTAGTTTCTTAGTGATGAAGTAACCTAAAATTTTGTGATGGATAAGAAGAGTAATATTGAAATTGTTTACATGTATTATACCATAATACAATGTGAATATGGTGAATAAATTTAATATTTAACCTCAATATATAATTTCAATTATTATGAACGTATATGAAATATATGTCATTAATTAATAGTCTTTTAACTTAGTTTCTTAGTGATGAAGTAACCTAAAATTTGGTAATGGATAAGAAGAATAATATTGAAATTGTTTACTTCTATTATACCATAATATAATGTGAATATGGTGAATAAATTTACTATCTAACCTTATTATATAGTTTTAATTATTACGAACGTATATGAAATATATGTCATTTCCTATAGTCTTTTAACTTAGTTTCTTAGTGATGAAGTGACCTAAAATTTGGTAATGGATAAGAATAATAATATTGAAATTGTTTACGTCTATTATACCGTAATACAATGTGAATATGGTGAATAAATATACTATCTAGCCTCATTATATAGTTTTAATTATTACAAACGTATATGAAATATATATCATTAATTAATAGTCTTTTAACTTAGTTTCTTAGTGAGGAAGTAACCTAAAATTTGGTGATGGATAAGAAGAGTAATATTGAAATTATTTACATGTATTATACCATAATACAATGTAAATATGGTGAATAAATTTACTATTTAACCTCAATATATAATTTCAATTATTATGAACGTATACGAAATATATGTCATAAGTTAATAGTTTTTAACTTAGTTTCTTAGTGATGAAGTAACCTAAACTTTGGTTATGGATAAGAAGAATAATATTGAAATTGTTTACATGTATTATACCATAATACAATGTGAATATGGTGAATAAATTTACTATCTAACCTTATTATTTAGTTTTAGTTATTACGAATGTATATAAAATATATGTCATTAACTAATTGTCTTATAACTTAGTTTCTTAGTGATGAAGTAACCTAAAATTTGGTGATGGATAAGAAGAATAATATCGAAATTGTTTACATCTATTATACCATAATACAATGTGAATATGGTGAATAAATTTAATATTTAACCTCAATATATAATTTCAATTATTATGAACGTATACGAAATATATGTCATAAGTTAATAGTTTTTTAACTTAGTTTCTTAGTGATGAAGTAACCTAAACTTTCCTTATGGATAAGAAGAATAATATTGAAATTGTTTAGATGTATTATACCATAATACAATGTGAATATGGTGAATAAATTTACTATCTAACCTCATTATATAGTTTTAACTATTACGAGCGTATATGAAATATATGTCATTGATTAATAGTCATTTAACTTAGTTTCTTAGTGATTCTAAAATTTGGTGATGGATAACAAGAATAATATTGAAATTGTTTAGATGTATTATACCATAATACAATGTGAATATGGTGAATAGTTATACTATCTAGCCTCATTATATAGTTTTAATTATTACGAACGTATATGAAATATATGTCATTAATTAATAGTCTTTTAACTTGGTTTCCTAGTGATGAAGTAACCTAAAATTTGGTGATGCATAAGAAGAATAATATTGAAATTGTTTACATCTATTATACGATAATATAATGTGAATATGGTGAATAAATTTAGTATCTAACCTCATTATATAGTTTTAATTATTACGAACGTATATGAAATATATGTCATTTACTATAGTCTTTTAACTTAGTTTCTTAGTGATTAAGTAACCTAAAATTTGGTAATGGATAAGAATAATAATATTGAAATTGTTTACGTCAATTATACCGTAATACAATGTGAATATGGTGAATAAATATACTATCTAGCCTCATTATATAGTTTTAATTATTACAAACGTATATGAAATATATATCATTAATTAATAGTCTTTTAACTTAGTTTCTTATTGATGAAGTAACCTAAAATTTGGTGATGGATAAGAAGAATAATATTGAAATTGTTTACATGTATTATACCATAATACAATGTGAATATGGTGAATAAATTTACTATTTAACCTCAATATATAATTTCTATTATTATGAACGTATACGAAATATATGTCATAAGTTAATTGTTTTTTAACTTAGTTTCTTAGTGATGAAGTAACCTAAACTTTGGTTATGGATAAGAAGAATAATATTGAAATTGTTTGCATGTATTATACCATAATACAATGTAAATATGGTGAATAAATTTACTATCTAACCTCATTATATAGTTTTAACTATTACGAGCGTATATGAAATATATGTCATTGATTAATAGTCTTTTAACTTAGTTTCTTAGTGATGAAGTAACCTAAAATTTTGTGATGGATAACAAGAATAATATTTAAATTGTTTAGATGTATTATACCATAATACAATGTGAATATGGTGAATAGTTATACTATCTAGCCTCATTATATAGTTTTAATTATTACGAACGTATATGAAATATATGTCATTAATTAATAGTCTTTTAACTTAGTTTCTTAGTGATGAAGTAACCTAAAATTTGGTGATGGATAAGAAGAAGAATATTGAAATTGTTTACATCTATTATACCATAATATAATGTGAATATGGTGAATAAATTTACTATCTAACCTCATTATATAGTTTTAATTATTACGAACGTATATGAAATATATGTCATTTACTATAGTCTTTTAACTTAGTTTCTTAGTGATGAAGTAACCTAAAATTTGGTAATGGATAAGAATAATAATATTGAAATTGTTTACGTATATTATACCGTAATACAATGTGAATATGGTGAATAAATATACTATCTAGCCTCATTATATAGTTTTAATTATTACAAACGTATATGAAATATATATCATTAATTAATAGTCTTTTAACTTAGTTTCTTAGTGAGGAAGTAACCTAAAATTTGGTGATGGATAAGAAGAGTAATATTGAAATTATTTACATGTATTATACCATAATACAATGTGAATATGGTGAATAAATTTACTATTTAACCTCAATATATAATTTCAATTATTATGAACGTATACGAAATATATGTCATAAGTTAATAGTTTTTTAACTTAGTTTCTTAGTGATGAAGTAACCTAAACTTTCCTTATGGATAAGAAGAAGAATATTGAAATTGTTTAGATGTATTATACCATAATACAATGTGAATATGGTGAATAAATTTACTATCTAACCTCATTATATAGTTTTAACTATTACGAGCGTATATGAAATATATGTCATTGATTAATAGTCATTTAACTTAGTTTCTTAGTGATTCTAAAATTTGGTGATGGATAACAAGAATAATATTGAAATTGTTTAGATGTATTATACCATAATACAATGTGAATATGGTGAATAGTTATACTATCTAGCCTCATTATATAGTTTTAATTATTACGAACGTATATGAAATATATGTCATTAATTAATAGTCTTTTAACTTGGTTTCCTAGTGATGAAGTAACCTAAAATTTGGTGATGCATAATAAGAATAATATTGAAATTGTTTACATCTATTATACCATAATATAATGTGAATATGGTGAATAAATTTAGTATCTAACCTCATTATATAGTTTTAATTATTACGAACGTATATGAAATATATGTCATTTACTATAGTCTTTTAACTTAGTTTCTTAGTGATTAAGTAACCTAAAATTTGGTAATGGATAAGAATAATAATATTGAAATTGTTTACGTCTATTATACCGTAATACAATGTGAATATGGTGAATAAATATACTATCTAGCCTCATTATATAGTTTTAATTATTACAAACGTATATGAAATATATATCGTTAATTAATAGTCTTTTAACTTAGTTTCTTAGTGATGAAGTAACCTAAAATTTGGTGATGGATAAGAAGAATAATATTGAAATTGTTTACATGTATTATACCATAATACAATGTGAATATGGTGAATAAATTTACTATTTAACCTCAATATATAATTTCTATTATTATGAACGTATACGAAATATATGTCATAAGTTAATTGTTTTTTAACTTAGTTTCTTAGTGATGAAGTAACCTAAACTTTGGTTATGGATAAGAAGAATAATATTGAAATTGTTTGCATGTATTATACCATAATACAATGTGAATATGGTGAATAAATTTACTATCTAACCTCATTATATAGTTTTAACTATTACGAGCGTATATGAAATATATATCATTAATTAATAGTCTTTTAACTTAGTTTCTTAGTGAGGAAGTAACCTAAAATTTGGTGATGGATAAGAAGAGTAATATTGAAATTATTTACATGTATTATACCATAATACAATGTAAATATGGTGAATAAATTTACTATTTAACCTCAATATATAATTTCAATTATTACGAACTTATATGAAATATATGTCATTAATTAATAGTCTTTTAACTTGGTTTCCTAGTGATGAAGTAGCCTAAAATTTGGTGATGCATAAGAAGAATAATATTGAAATTGTTTACATCTATTATACCATAATATAATCTGAATATGGTGAATAAATTTAATATCTAACCTCATTATATAGTTTTAATTATTACGAACGTATATGAAATATATGTCATTTACTATAGTCTTTTAACTTAGTTTCTTAGTGATGAAGTAACCTAAAATTTGGTGATGGATAAGAAGAAGAATATTGAAATTGTTTAAATGTATTATACCATAATACAATGTGAATATGGAGAATAAATTTACTATCTAACCTCATTATATAGTTTTAACTATTACGAGCGTATATGAAATATATGTCATTGATTAATAGTCTTTTAACTAGTTTCTTAGGGATGCTAAAATTTGGTGATAGATAACAAGAATAATATTGAAATTGTTTACATCTATTATACCATAATACAATGCGAATATGGTGAATAAATATACTATCTATCCTCATTATATAGTTTTAATTATTACGAACGTATATGAAATATATGTCATTAATTAATATTCTTTTAGCTTAGTTTCTTAGTGATGAAGTAACCTAAAATTTGGTGATGGATAAGAAGAATAATATTGAAATTGTTTACATCTATTATACCATAATATAATGTGAATATGGTGAATAAATTTACTATCTAACCTCATTATATAGTTTTAATTATTACGAACGTATATGAAATATATGTCATTTACTATAGTCTTTTAACTTAGTTTCTTAGTGATGAAGTGACCTAAAATTTGGTAATGGATAAGAATAATAATATTGAAATTGTTTACATGTATTATACCATAATACAATGTGAATATGATGAATAAATATACTATCTAACCTCATTATGTACTTTTAGTTATTACGAACGTATATAAAATATATGTCATTAACTAATAGTCTTTTAACTTAGTTTCTTAGTGATGAAGTAACCCAAAATTTGGTGATGGATAAGAAGAAGAATGTTGAAATTGTTTACATGTATTATACCATAATACAATGTGAATATGGTGAATAAATTTACTATTTAACCTCAATATATAATTTCAATTATTATGAACGTATACGAAATATATGTCATAAGTTAATAGTTTTTTAACTTAGTTTCTTAGTGATGAAGTAACCTAAACTTTGGTTATGGATAAGAAGAATAATATTGAAATTTTTTACATGTATTATACCATAATACAATGTGAATATGGTGAATAAATTTACTATCTAACCTCATTATGTAGTTTTAGTTATTACGAATGTATATAAAATATATGTCATTAACTAATAGTCTTTTAACTTAGTTTCTTAGTGATGAAGTAACCTAAAATTTGGTGATGGACAAGAAGAATAATATTGAAATTATTTACATCTATTATACCATAATACAATGTGAATATGGTGAATAAATTTACTATCTAACCTCATTATATAGTTTTAATTATTATGAACGTATATGAAATATAAGTCATGAATTAATAGTCTTTTAACTTAGTTTCTTAGTGATGAAGTAACCTAAAATTTGGTGATGGATAAGAAGAATAATATTGAAATTGTTTAAATGTATTATACCATAATACAATGTGAATATGGTGAATAAATTTACTATCTAACCTCATTATATATTTTTAACTATTACCAGCGTATATGAAATATATGTCATTGATTAATAGTCTTTTAACTTAGTTTCTTAGTGATGCTAAAATTTGGTGATAGATAACACGAATAATATTGAAATTGTTTACATCCATTATACCATAATACAATGTGAATATGGTGAATAAATATACTATCTATCCTCATTATATAGTTTTAATTATTACGAACGTATATGAAATATATGTCATTAATTAATAGTCTTTTAACTTAATTTCTTAGTGATGAAGTAACCTAAAATTTGGTGATGGATAAGAAGAATAATATTGAAATTGTTTACATCTATTATACCATAATATAATATGAATATGGCGAATAAATTTACTATCTAACCTCATTATATAGTATTAATTATTACGAACGTATATGAAATATATGTCATTTACTATAGTCTTTTAACTTAGTTTCTTAGTGATGAAGTAACTTAAACTTTGGTTATGGATAAGAAGAATAATATTGAAATTGTTTACATGTATTATACCATAATACAATGTGAATATGGTGAATAAATTTACTATCTAACCTTATTATTTAGTTTTAGTTATTACGAATGTATATAAAATATATGTCATTAACTAATTGTCTTTTAACTTAGTTTCTTAGTGATGAGGTAACCTAAAATTTGGTGATGGATAAGAAGAATAATATCGAAATTGTTTACATCTATTATACCATAATACAATGTGAATATGGTAAATAAATTTACTATCCAACCTCATTATATAGTTTTAACTATTACGAGCGTATATGAAATTTATGTCATTGATTAATATTCTTTTAACTTAGGTTCTTAGTGATGAAGTAACCTAAAATTTGGTGATGGATAAGAAGAATAATATTGAAATTGTTTAGATGTATTATACCATAATACAATGTGAATATGGTGAATAAATTTACTATCTAACCTCATTATATAGTTTTAACTATTACGAGCGTATATGAAATATATGTCATTGATTAATAGTCATTTAACTTAGTTTCTTAGTGATGCTAAAATTTGGTGATGGATAACAAGAATAATATTGAAATTGTTTAGATGTATTATACCATAATACAATGTGAATATGGTGAATAGTTATACTATCTAGCCTCATTATATAGTTTTAATTATTACGAACGTATATGAAATATATGTCATTAATTAATAGTCTTTTATCTTGGTTTCCTAGTGATGAAGTAACCTAAAATTTGGTGATGCATAAGAAGAATAATATTGAAATTGTTTACATCTATTATACCATAATATAATGTGAATATGGTGAATAAATTTAATATCTAACCTCATTATATAGTTTTAATTATTACGAACGTATATGAAATATATGTCATTTACTATAGTCTTTTAGCTTAGTTTCTTAGTGATTAAGTAACCTAAAATTTGGTAATGGATAAGAATAATAATATTGAAATTGTTTACGTCTATTATACCCAAATACAATGTGAATATGGTGAATAAATATACTATCTAGCCTCATTATATAGTTTTAATTATTACAAACGTATATGAAATATATATCATTAATTAATAGTCTTTTAACTTAGTTTCTTAGTGATGAAGTAACCTAAAATTTGGTGATGGATAAGAAGAATAATATTGAAATTGTTTACATGTATTATACCATAATACAATGTGAATATGGTGATTAAATTTACTATTTAACCTCAATATATAATTTCAATTATTATGAACGTATACGAAATATATGTCATAAGTTAATAGTTTTTTAACTTAGTTTCTTAGTGATGAAGTAACCTAAACTTTGGTTATGGATAAGAAGAATAATATTGAAATTGTTTACATGTATTATACCATAATACAATGTGAATATGGTGAATAAATTTACTATCTAACCTCATTATGTAGTTTTAGTTATTACGAATGTATATAAAATATATATCATTAACTAATAGTCTTTTAACTTAGTTTCTTAGTGATGAAGTAACCTTAAATTTGGTGATGGATCAGAAGAATAATATCGAAATTGTTTATATTTATTATACCATAATACAATGTGAATATGGTGAATAAATTTACTATCTAACCTCATTATATAGTTTTAACAATTACGAGCATATATGAAATATATGTCATTGATTAATAGTCTTTTAACTTAGTTTCTTAGTGATGAAGTAACCTAAAATTTCGTGATGGATAAGAATAATAATATTGAAATTGTTTAGATGTATTATACCATAATAGAATGTGAATATGGTGAATAAATTTACTATCTAACCTCATTATATAGTTTTAACTATTACGAGCGTATATGAAATATATGTCATTGATTAATTGTCTTTTAACTTAGTTTCTTAGTGATGAAGTAACCTAAAATTTTGTGATGGATAACAAGAATAATATTGAAATTGTTTAGATGTATTATACCATAATACAATGTGAATATGGTGAATAGTTATACTATCTAGCCTCATTATATAGTTTTAATTATTACGAACGTATATGAAATATATGTCATTAATTAATAGTCTTTTAACTTAGTTTCTTAGTGATGAAGTAACCTAAAATTTGGTGATGGATAAGAAGAAGAATATTGAAATTGTTTACATCTATTATACCATAATATAATGTGAATATGGTGAACAAATTTACTATCTAACCTCATTATATAGTTTTAATTATTACGAACGTATATGAAATATATGTCATTTACTATAGTCTTTTAACTTAGTTTCTTAGTGATGAAGTAACCTAAAATTTGGTAATGGATAAGAATAATAATATTGAAATTGTTTACGTATATTATACCGTAATACAATGTGAATATGGTGAATAAATATACTATCTAGCCTCATTATATAGTTTTAATTATTACAAACGTATATGAAATATATATCATTAATTAATAGTCTTTTAACTTAGTTTCTTAGTGATGAAGTAACCTAAAATTTTGTGATGGATAAGAAGAGTAATATTGAAATTGTTTACATGTATTATACCATAATACAATGTGAATATGGTGAAAAAATTTAATATTTAACCTCAATATATAATTTCAATTATTATGAACGTATACGAAATATATGTCATAAGTTAATAGTTTTTTAACTTAGTTTCTTAGTGATGAAGTAACCTAAACTTTGGTTATGGATAAGAAGAATAATATTGAAATTGTTTACATGTATTATGCCATAATACAATGTGAATATGGCGAATAAATATACTATTCAACCTCATTATATAGTTTTAATTATTATGAACGTATATGAAATATAAGTCATAAATTAATAGTCTTTTAACTTAGTTTCTTAGTGATGAAGTAACCTAAAATTTGGTGATGGATAAGAAGAATAATATTGAAATTGTTAAAATGTATTATACCATAATACAATGTGAATATGGTGAATAAACTTACTATCTAACCTCATTATATAGTTTTAACTATTACGAGCGAATATGAAATATATGTCATTGATTAATAGTCTTTTAACTTAGTTTCTTAGTGATGCTAAAATTTGGTGATAGATAACAAGAATAATATTGAAATTGTTTACATCTATTATACCATAATACAATGTGAATATGGTGAATAAATTTACTATCTAACCTCATTATATAGTTTTAACTATTACGAAAGTATATGAAATATATGTCATTTACTATAGTCTTTTAACTTAGTTTCTTAGTGATGAAGTAACCTAAAATTTGGTGATGGATAAGAAGAAGAATATTGAAATTGTTTACGTATATTATACCGTAATACAATGTGAATATGGTGAATAAATATACTATCTAGCCTCATTATATAGTTTTAATTATTACAAACGTATATGAAATATATATCATTAATTAATAGTCTTTTAACTTAGTTTCTTAGTGATGAAGTAACCTAAAATTTTGTGATGGATAAGAAGAGTAATATTGAAATTGTTTACATGTATTATACCATAATACAATGTGAATATGGTGAATAAATTTAATATTTAACCTCAATATATAATTTCAATTATTATGAACGTATATGAAATATATGTCATTAATTAATAGTCTTTTAACTTAGTTTCTTAGTGATGAAGTAACCTAAAATTTGGTAATGGATAAGAAGAATAATATTGAAATTGTTTACTTCTATTATACCATAATATAATGTGAATATGGTGAATAAATTTACTATCTAACCTTATTATATAGTTTTAATTATTACGAACGTATATGAAATATATGTCATTTCCTATAGTCTTTTAACTTAGTTTCTTAGTGATGAAGTGACCTAAAATTTGGTAATGGATAAGAATAATAATATTGAAATTGTTTACGTCTATTATACCGTAATACAATGTGAATATGGTGAATAAATATACTATCTAGCCTCATTATATAGTTTTAATTATTACAAACGTATATGAAATATATATCATTAATTAATAGTCTTTTAACTTAGTTTCTTAGTGAGGAAGTAACCTAAAATTTGGTGATGGATAAGAAGAGTAATATTGAAATTATTTACATGTATTATACCATAATACAATGTAAATATGGTGAATAAATTTACTATTTAACCTCAATATATAATTTCAATTATTATGAACGTATACGAAATATATGTCATAAGTTAATAGTTTTTAACTTAGTTTCTTAGTGATGAAGTAACCTAAACTTTGGTTATGGATAAGAAGAATAATATTGAAATTGTTTACATGTATTATACCATAATACAATGTGAATATGGTGAATAAATTTACTATCTAACCTTATTATTTTGTTTTAGTTATTACGAATGTATATAAAATATATGTTATTAACTAATTGTCTTTTAACTTAGTTTCTTAGTGATGAAGTAACCTAAAATTTGGTGATGGATAAGAAGAATAATATCGAAATTGTTTACATCTATTATACCATAATACAATGTGAATATGGTGAATAAATTTACTATCCAACTTCATTATATAGTTTTAACTATTACGAGCGTATATGAAATATATGTCATTGATTAATAGTCTTTTAACTTAGTTTCTTAGTGATGAAGTAACCTAAAATTTGGTGATGGATAAGAAGAATAATATTGAAATTGTTTAGATGTATTATACCATAATACAATGTGAATATGGTGAATAAATTTACTATCTAACCTCATTATATAGTTTTAACTATTTCGAGTGTATATGAAATATATGTCATTGATTAATAGTCATTTAACTTAGTTTCTTAGTGATGCTAAAATTTGGTGATGGATAACAAGAATAATATTGAAATTGTTTAGATGTATTATACCACAATACAATGTGAATATGGTGAATAGTTATACTATCTAGCCTCATTATATAGTTTTAATTATTACGAACGTATATGAAATATATGTCATTAATTAATAGTCTTTTAACTTGGTTTCCTAGTGATGAAGTAACCTAAAATTTGGTGATGCATAAGAAGAATAATATTGAAATTGTTTACATTAATTATACCATAATATAATCTGAATATGGTGAATAAATTTAATAGCTAACCTCATTATATAGTTTTAATTATTACGAACGTATATGAAATATATGTCATTTACTATAGTCTTTTAACTTAGTTTCTTAGTGATTAAGTAACCTAAAATTTGGTAATGGATAAGAATAATAATATTGAAATTGTTTACGTCTATTATACCGCAGTACAATGTGAATATGGTGAATAAATATACTATCTAGCCTCATTATATAGTTTTAATTATTACAAACGTATATGAAATATATATCATTAATTAATAGTCTTTTAACTTAGTTTCTTAGTGATGAAGTAACCTAAAATTTGGTGATGGATAAGAAGAATAATATTGAAATTGTTTAGATGTATTATACCATAATACAATGTGAATATGGTGAATAAATTTACTATCTAGCCTCATTATATAGTTTTAACTATTACAAGCGTATATGAAATATATGTCATTGATTAATAGTCTTTAAGTTAGTTTCTTAGTGATGCTAAAATTTGGTGATGGATAACAAGAATAATATTGAAATTGTTTACATCTATTATACCATAATACAATGTGAATATGGTGAATAATTATACTTCTAGCCTCATTATATAGTTTTAATTATTACGAACGTATATGAAATATATGTAATTAATTAATAGTCTTTTACCTTAGTTTCTTAGTGATTAAATAACCTAAAATCTGGTGATGGATAAGAAGAATAATATTGAAATTTTTTACATCTATTATACAATAATATAATGTGAATATGGTAAATAAATTTACTATATAACCTCATTATATAGTTTTAATTATTACGAACGTATATGAAATATATGTCATTTACTATAGTCTTTTAACTTAGTTTCTTAGTGATGAAGTAACCTAAAATTTCGTAATGGATAAGAATAATAATATTGAAATTGTTTACGTCTATTATACCGTAATACAATGTGAATATGGTGAATAAATATACTATCTAGCCTCATTATATAGTTTTAATTATTACAAACTTATATGAAATATATATCATTAATTAATAGTCTTTTAACTTAGTTTCTTAGTGATGAAGTAATCTAAAATTTGGTGATGGATAAGAAGAGTAATATTGAAATTGTTTACATGTATTATACCATAATACAATGTGAATATGGTGAATAAATTTACTATTTAACCTCAATATATAATTTCAATTATTATTAACGTATAGGAAATTAATGTCATAAGTTAATAGTTTTTTAACTTAGTTTCTTAGTGATGAAGTAACCTAAACTTTGGTTATGGATAAGAAGAATAATATTGAAATTGTTTACATGTATTATACCATAATACAATGTGAATATGGTGAATAAATTTACTATCTAACCTCATTATGTAGTTTTAGTTATTACGAATATATATAAAATATATGTCATTAACTAATAGTCTTTTAACTTAGTTTCTTAGTGATGAAGTAACCTAAAATTTGGTAATGGATAAGAATAATAATATTGAAATTGTTTACGTCTATTATACCATAATACAATGTGAATATGGTGAATAAATATACTATCTAGCCTCATTATATAGTTTTAATTATTACAAACATATATGAAATATATATCATTAATTAATAGTCTTTTAACTTAGTTTCTTAGTGATGAAGTAACCTAAAATTTTGTGATGGATAAGAGTAATATTGAAATTGTTTACATGTATTATACCATAATACAATGTGAATATGGTGAATAAATTTACTATTTAACCTCAATATATAATTTCAATTATTATTAACGCATAGGAAATATATGTCATATATTAATAGCCTTTTAACTTAGTTTCTTAGTGATGAAGTAACCTAAAATTTGGTGATGGATAAGAAGAATAATATTGAAATTGTTTACATCTATTATACCATAATATAATGTGAATATGGTGAATAAATTTACTATCTAACCTCATTATGTAGTTTTAATTATTACGAACGTATATGAAATATATGTCATTTACTATAGTCTTTTAACTTAGTTTCTTAGTGATGAAGTAACCTAAAATTTGGTAATGGATAAGAATAATAATATTGAAATTGTTTACGTCTATTATACCATAATACAATGTGAATATGGTGAATAAATATACTATCTAGCCTCATTATATAGTTTTAATTATTACAAACGTATATGAAATATATATCATTAATTAATAGTCTTTTAACTTAGTTTCTTAGTGATGAAGTAACCTAAAATTTTGTGATGGATAAGAAGAGTAATATTGAAATTGTTTACATGTATTATACCATAATACAATGTGAATATGGTGAATAAATTTACTATTTAACCTCAACATATAATTTCAATTATTATGAACGTATACGAAATATATGTCATACGTTAATAGTTTTTTAACTTAGTTTCTTAGTGATGAAGTAACCTAAACTTTGGTTATGGATAAGAAGAATAATATTGAAATTGTTTACATGTATTATACCATAATACAATGTGAATATGGTGAATAAATTTACTATCTAACCTCATTATGTAGTTTTAGTTATTACGAATGTATATAAAATATATGTCATTAACTAATTGTCTTTTAACTTAGTTTCTTAGTGATGAAGTAACCTAAAATTTGGTGATGGATAAGAAGAATAATATCGAAATTGTTTACATCTATTATACCATAATACAATGTGAATATGGTGAATAAATTTACTATCCAACTTCATTATATAGTTTTAACTATTACGAGCGTATATGAAATATATGTCATTGATTAATAGTCTTTTAACTAAGTTTCTTAGTGAGGAAGTAACCTAAAATTTGGTGATGGATAAGAAGAATAATATCGAAATTGTTTGTATCTATTATACCATAATACAATGTGAATATGGTTAATAAATTTAGTATCTAACCTCATTATATAGTTTTAACTATTACGAGTGTATATGAAATATATGTCATTGATTAATAGTCTTTTAACTTAGTTTCTTAGTGATGAAGTAACCTAAAATTTGGTGATGGATAAGAAGAATAATATTGAAATTGTTTAGATGTATTATACCATAATACAATGTGAATATGGGTAATAAATTTACTATCTAACCTCATTATATAGTTTTAACTATTACGAGCGTATATGAAATATATGTCATTGATTAATAGTCTTTTAACTTAGTTTCTTAGTGATGCTAAAATTTTGTGATGGATAACAAGAATAATATTGAAATTGTTTAGATGTATTATACCATAATACAATGTGAATATGGTGAATAGTTATACTATCTAGCCTCATTATATAGTTTTAATTATTACGAACGTATATGAAATATATTTCATTAATTAATAGTCTTTTAACTTGGTTTCTTAGTGATGAAGTAACCTAAAATTTGGTGATGGATAAGAAGAATAATTTTGAAATTGTTTACATCTATTATACCATAATATAATGTGAATATGGTGAATAAATTTACTATCTAACCTCATTATATAGTTTTAATTATTACGAACGTATATGAAATATATGTCATTATAAATTAATAGTCTTTTAACTTAGTTTCTTAGTGATGCTAAAATTTAGTGATGGATAACAAGAATAATATTGAAATTGTTTACATCTATTATACCATAATACAATGTGAATATGGTAAATAATTATACTATCTAGCCTCATTATAAATTTTTAATTATTACGAACGTATATGAAATATATGTCATTAATTAATAGTCTTTTACCTTAGTTTCTTAGTGATTAAGTAACCTAAAATTTGGTGATGGATAAGAAGAAGAATATTGAAATTGTTTACATCTATTATACCATAATATAATGTGAATATGGTGAATAAATTTACTATCTAACCTCATTATATAGTTTTGATTATTACCAACGTATATGAAATATATGTCATTTACTATAGTCTTTTAACTTAGTTTCTTAGTGATGAAGTAACCTAAAATTTTGTAATGGATAAGAATAATAATATTGAAATTGTTTACGTCTATTATACTGTAATACAATGTGAATATGGTGAATAAATATACTATCTAGCCTCATTATATAGTTTTAATTATTACAAGCGTATATGAAATATATATCATTAATTAATAGTCTTTTAACTTAGTTTCTTAGTGAAGAAGTAACCTAAAATTTGGTGATGGATAAGAAGAATAATATTGAAATTGTTTACATGTATTATACCATAATACAATGTGAATATGGTGAATAAATTTACTATTTAACCTCAATATATAATTTCAATTATTATGAACGTATACGAAATATATGTCATAAGTTAATAGTTTTTTAACTTAGTTTCTTAGTGATGAAGTAACCTAAACTTTGGTTATGGATAAGAAGAAGAATATTGAAATTGTTTACATGTATTATACCATAATACAATGTGAATATGGTGAATAAATTTACTATCTATCCTCATTATTTAGTTTTAGTTATTACGAATGTATATAAAATATATGTCATTAACTAATAGTCTTTTAACTTAGTTTCTTAGTGATGAAGTAACCTAAAATTTGGTGATGGATAAGAAGAATAATATCGAAATTGTTTACATCTATTATACCATAATACAATGTGAATATGGTGAATAAATTTAGTATCTAACCTCATTATATAGTTTTAACTATTACGAGTGTATATGAAATATATGTCATTGATTAATAGTCTTTTAACTTAGTTTCTTAGTGATGAAGTAACCTAAAATTTGGTGATGGATAAGAAGAATAATATTGAAATTGTTTAGATGTATTATACCATAATACAATGTGAATATGGGTAATAAATTTACTATCTAACCTCATTATATATTTTTAACTATTACGAGCGTATATGAAATATATGTCATTGATTAATAGTCTTTTAACTTAGTTTCTTAGTGATGCTAAAATTTTGTGATGGATAACAAGAATAATATTGAAATTGTTTAGATGTATTATACCATAATACAATGTGAATATGGTGAATAGTTATACTATCTAGCCTCATTATATAGTTTTAATTATTACGAACGTATATGAAATATATGTCATTAATTAATAGTCTTTTAACTTGGTTTCTTAGTGATGAAGTAACCTAAAATTTGGTGATGGATAAGAAGAATAATATTGAAATTCTTTACATCTATTATACCATAATATAATGTGAATATGGTGAATAAATTTACTATCTAACCTCATTATATAGTTTTAATTATTACGAACGTATATGAAATATATGTCATTAATTAATAGTCTTTTAACTTAGTTTCTTAGTGATGCTAAAATTTAGTGATGGATAACAAGAATAATATTGAAATTGTTTACATCTATTATACCATAATACAATGTGAATATGGTGAATAATTATACTATCTAGCCTCATTATATAGTTTTAATTATTACGAACGTATATGAAATATATGTCATTAATTAATAGTCTTTTACCTTAGTTTCTTAGTGATTAAGTAACCTAAAATTTGGTGATGGATAAGAAGAAGAATATTGAAATTTTTTACATCTATTATACCATAATATAATGTGAATATGGTGAATAAATTTACTATCTAACCTCATTATATAGTTTTGATTTTTACGAACGTATATGAAATATATGTCATTTACTATAGTCTTTTAACTTAGTTTCTTAGTGATGAAGTAACCTAAAATTTTGTAATGGATAAGAATAATAATATTGAAATTGTTTACGTCTATTATACCGTAATACAATGTGAATATGGTGAATAAATATACTATCTAGCCTCATTATATAGTTTTAATTATTACAAGCGTATATGAAATATATATCATTAATTAATAGTCTTTTAACTTAGTTTCTTAGTGAAGAAGTAACCTAAAATTTGGTGATGGATAAGAAGAATAATATTGAGATTGTTTACATGTATTATACCATCATACGATGTGAATATGGTGAATAAATTTACTATTTAACCTCAATATATAATTTCAATTATTATGAACGTATACGAAATATACACTACGCCAAAAACTGCTTTTTGCAGCGCCTCTACTAAAGCGCTTATTGAAAAAGCGCTGCCATAGCCTTCACAAAAAACAAAATTAAAAAAAAGGGAAACCTACGGAGGCGCTTTTTTAAAAGCGCTGGCATAGGTTGGGGATACGAAAGCGCTTTTTACATTAAAAGCGCTGTGGTAGGTCAAATAAAAATATTAATAAAAACGAAATAATAGGGTTATGAAGGCGCTTTTTAAAAAGCGCTGTGGAAGATTGGCCTTTGAAAGCGCTTTCAAAAGCGCTGGCATAGGGTCTGATGCTACTAAAGCGCTTTTTAGGCTAAAAGCGCCGTGGTAGCTCAAATATCAAAATTAAATAAAATGAAATATTGAACAGCGCCTGTTCAGAATACCCACGAAACCCACGAAACCCAAAACGAAATATCAGAACGAAGCCCTGTTCATCGTCTTCTCCATCTCACCCTCGCCGGCACGAAGCTTTTCAGCACCGTTCATCATCTCACCCTCGCCGGCACGAACCTTATCAGCACCGTTCAGCAACTCACCCTCGCCGGCACGAAGCTATTCTCGTTTTTGTTCTGATTCCTCATCCTCGCCGGCACGAAGCTTTTTTCGTCTAGAGTCGTATCAAAAGGTATGTTTCAAAATCCTTGCCATTCATACATTGCTTCACTCCTCAAGTATGAATATGATACTTTCCGTCCTATAGACTTCTTTTTTGCTTGTAAATCTTCCGCCAATTTTAGCTCCTCTTGGGAAAATAAAGAGTTGCTCATAATCATTGGTCTGCTATCACCTTCCTCTAAAAAGACATATTTTATATATGAATATAGTACCTTCAGTTTAGGCTTGGAATCAACTAGTTTTGACCCTTGAGATAGAATCTAATTCCTAGTGTCAAAATCTTTTAGACATTCTTTAATTTCTTTCTCTTCTTCATTCAAAACATTAAGGGTGTATAGCAGAGCTATTTCTAATGAGGTATCAGTATGCAATTTATTCTTGACTTTTAGAATATCATCATATATACATCCATTTTAAAAGAGGTATCTTTGTCTTTTGAGTGCTTTATAGCTTCAAATAAATCAAGACTAGCATCTTCGTCCTGCATTGATGTCAGTCATCTTTCCGCGGTTTTCATGACAGGTCAGTCCAAAACCAGAGAAACCTTGTCACTTTCTTCTATATCTGTCACCATGAAACCATTAAGAAATGAGAATTTATTAACTTTGGCTATAACGTCTTCTGCTATTCCATAAAGATGTTTAATGGATTTATCTAACAGCTCCAATGTCATTCTTATCTGCCTCATTTCCTAGACCAATATGTATTTTCCCAACTAAGACATTCTCAATAATGACAGGTAGTTTCACTCTACCAGGATCATTTGCTTTCTGAAGCATAGTTTTCTGGCTGAGTTCACTACGATTAGCGTCCAACTTAATGGTTTTCTCATCGGTGTGTCTTCTATTCTTTGTTAAGATTTCCTTCATGAACTTGACATTGATCTAATACTTTAGAAAACAGAATATTGCTCTCAAGTATTTTAAAAATATCTAATAACTTTACATATTACATGTCATTATCTTTCTTGGTTCGAGCATCTGGGTAACATAAATTATGCATAAGAGGGTTCTTCATAGTAATTTAACTTTGTGGCGCAGATAAAATGAAATACCATCTCTATGTATGGTGACCAATTTATTATCACTTATTAAAACTAAGGACACCACATAAATCGCAATTGGAGTTCATTGCACCAAAGCTAGTAAAATTGATATATTGGTCAACATTTTGTTCTTTCTTCATTAGAATAGTACTGAGATTCCTAGTCAGATACGCCAAGACATATGCTCAACCATATCATACCAATCTATTCTCTGCTGAAAATTGAACATCAAATAACCTCTGTCTAGCCTTCATTGCCTGCATTAGTAAAAAGAAGTGATTAGAGAAAGTTTTATCAGAATTTGCTACTCTATGTTACTGTCCTTTAAATTGAGAAACAGGCACAGTAAATTTGAAATTTGGAATTTCAAGACAAAGTTTTAAATAGCATACCAGTTGCTCCCATTTTATACAACTTGTTATGATGGAAAGAAGGACACATTGAACGAAAGCACCGACTTGTATACCAATCCAAAGTCTTTTTCCTCCCACTTGAACCCGATTGAAGAAATTCGAACTGTCCTTGATCGTAGTGTACGCGGGACGCTCTCAACATTTTCAAAGGTTTCTATCCTATTCTTGAACTGACTTGAATAACTGATTGTTTTTACTTTTATTTTCCGGCTCAGTGTGAATTTCTAATGATTATAGTTGAGTGGAATTCATGAGCTGCGGTTGTGTTTTTGTTTATATTTAGACTGTTATGGCAGTATAGGGCTGTATATGGCAGTATGGCAGTATTGATAGCATTGAAACGAGCACGTTTCAGGGATTCATCAAACATCAATGAAAATCTTAAACACAATGAACCATGCAACACATTAGTTAGCGTGTAGATGTTAGAATTTAGGACTATAGGACTATACCAAAAATATCTGACGGGATTTTTCCGTTGCTAAATCTTCCGGTTGCTTCTCCTCCGATGAAATCTTTACCGTAAGGTTTGAAATCCGACTTCACTATTGTTTGAATATAATTGTTATTACCTGTATCCAAGACTGAATCACTAGTATCCGACTTCACTAGTTAGTAATTAGTTATGAGTTGTTTAGCACATGCTTAAGGTGAGGCAAGAATAACTATGAATTTGATTACCTGATATGTTGAATTTCTTTACAGGTAATTAATTATTATTTTGCTATAGTTGCGTGACTAATTAGTTGCTATAGTCAAACCATGGATAAAAAATGGATGACTGCCAATCGATTGTCGAAAGAGTATGAGGATGGGGTATCAGAATTCGTTAAGTTTGCCGTTGCGCATGCCAGAGAACCCAATGGAATGATATGTCCTTGCTTGAGATGCTGTTATGGGAGACGGGTTGACGCGGTTCAGTTGGAATCGCATTTACTGATGCATGGAATTGATAGAAGTTATGCATGTTGGAATTTGCATGATGAGAAAAGTAGCGGGAATGTTGAATCGAGTTATAATACGACGTATGCTTCAAATGAGGATTTCGCAGACGCATACGATTATGATCGAGTCGAAGAGATTGCAGAAGCGCTTGAAGAAGATCTTGAGGATTGTCCCAAAATGTTCGAGAGGTTGGTAAGCGATGCAGAGAAACCGTTGTATGATGGTTGTACAAAATTCACAAGATTGTCTGCGGTGTTAAAGTTGTACAACTTAAAGGCGGACAACGGATGGTCGGATAAAAGTTTCACACAGTTATTAGCCCTCGTGAAAGAAATGCTACCAGAGGATAATGTTCTTCCCAATCGAACGTATGAGGCCAAAAAGATGTTGTCCTCTATTGGCATGAGCTATGAAAAGATACATGCATGTCCAAAAGATTGCGTTTTATTTCGAAACGAGTACGCAGTGTTAAATGAGTGTCCTAAATGCGGTGCCCCTCGATATAAGGAAAAGTTGTCTCCGGAAAAGGTGTTATGGTATTTTCCTATAATTCCGAGATTTAGGCGCATGTATCGTAGTGAGACCGATTCAAGACACTTGACTTGGCATGCAGATGAAAGAATTATTGATGGGAAGTTGCGACATCCGGCAGACTCACCACAGTGGACGAAAGTTGATATTGATTATCCTGAATTTGGAAAAGAAGCAAGAAATCTTCGCTTGTCGTTGTCTACTGATGGAATGAACCCGCATGGTATTCAAAGTATCTCGCATAGCACCTGGCCTGTGATTCTTATGATATATAACCTACCTCCGTGGCTATGTATGAAGCGTAAGTACATGATGCTATCTATGTTAATTTCTGGGCCCAAACAACCAGGGAATGACATAGACGTGTACTTGGCACCCTTAGTCGAAGATTTGAAGTTTTTGTGGGAGACCGGTGTGGAGGTTTACGATGGGTATAGGAAAGAAAGTTTCAACTTGAGGGCGACGTTGTTTGGAACAATTAATGATTTTCCGGCGTACGGAAATCTATCAGGGTACAGCATTAAGGGTCAAAAAGCGTGTCCTGTTTGTGAAGATGAAACCGATACGATGCGATTGAACTTTTGTCAGAAGAATGTTTTTCTCGGTCATCGTAGATTCTTAAATTCTAATCATCACTATCGTGGGTGGAGAAAGGAATTCAATGGAGAGGCAGAACACGGTAGAGCTCCACATATGTTGACAAGTGATCAGATTTTTGAAAAGGTGAAAGATGTGAGTACTGAGTTTGGCAAGCCTTTTGCACATAGACTTGTCACGAGTGGGTGGAAGAAGAGGTCGATTTTTTTTGAACTTCCATATTGGAAGTCGTTATACGTAAGACATTTCCTCGATGTTATGCATATTGAAAAAAAAATGTATTTGATAGTGTTATTGGTACGTTACTCAATATACAAGGAAAGTCTAAGGATGGCATTAACATAAGGAAGGACATGTTAAACATGGGAATTAGAACTGAATTGGCACCCGTGACGAAAGGAAGACGCACATATCTACCACCTGCTGTTTACACTCTATCTAGAAAGGAGAAGAAAATATTGTGTAAGTTCCTCAGTGAAGTTAAAGTTCCAGAAGGCTACTCATCAGATATTAGAAGACTTGTGTCAATGAAAGACCTAAAGTTAAAGAGTTTAAAGACTCATGATTGCCATGTTATAATGGAACATTTTCTACCAATAGGTATACGTTCTATTCTGCCAGAAAAAGTAAGGAGCGCAATAACTAAGTTGTGTTTTTTCTTCAAGTCAATTTGCAGCAAGGTGATCGATCCTGCGATCTTACCAACATTGCAAAAAGAGGTGGTTGTTACTTTATGTGAGCTTGAAATGTATTTTCCTCCCTCGTTTTTTGACATAATGGTTCATCTAGTCGTTCATCTTGTCAAAGAGACACAGTTGTGCAGACCAGCTTATATGAGATGGATGTACCCTGCTGAACGTTATATGAAAATTTTAAAAGGGTACGTGAAAAACCGAAGTCGACCGGAGGGTTGTATTGCGGAATGATACATTGTTGAAGAAGCGGTTGAGTTTTGCACTGAATATCTGTCAAATGTTCAATCAATTGGACTCCCCAAATCTCATATTGTCGAGAAAAAAGAAGGAAAAAGACTAATTGGAAATAAAGTTGTGACAGTGTCAATGGTCGAACGGGATCAGGTGCATTTGTATGTTCTGCACAATGAGATTGAGGTTGAGCCGTATGCTGAAATGCACAAGGGTGTTCTTCGAGGTTTAAATCTGAATAGAAATGAGAATTGGATAGTACGAGAGCACAATCGAAGTTTCATACCGTGGTTTAAGGAACAAATTTATTCAAAGTATCGTTCGGATCCTGCTTCAGTAACAGAAAGGTTGAGATGTTTAGCATATGGTCCAAGTATGATTGTGTTTTCTTATAGCGCATACGCAATTAATGGATACACATTTTATACCAAAGAACAGGATGATAAAAGTACTATGCAGAATAGTGGTGTTACCTTGGTAGCTGAAGCGATGCACATATCAAGTGCGAATGACTTAAACCCGAAATTTGCAAATCTGTCATATTTTGGGGTTATCGAGCGCATTTTGTTGTTTGATTACGGGAAGTTTCAGATTCCTGTATTTGATTGCAAGTGGGTTGAAAATAATAATGGCGTACGAATGGATAAGTCAGGATTTTTGCAATTGGATCTCAATAGGGTGGGGTACAAAGATGAACCTTTTATTCTAGCCTCTCAGGCTAAACAAGTGTTCTATGTCAATGATCCGACAAGTACGAAATGGTCTATAGTGCTTTTGTCTAACAAAGTAATTGATGAAAACATTGGAGATCAAGGTGATATTGGCGTTGGCATTGAATCTTGTACAAGAAACGATCAAAATGAGAATGAACCTTGTACTAGAGATGATCATAATGAGGGTATTTGGATCAATCCAACCATCCGAGTTGTTAACAGAAGCGTAAAATATATTGCTACCAAGAAAAGAAAGAGACGTTAGTGAAAAAGGTATTATTATAATTATAGCCTAATATTGTAAGTAATATGTGAATAATGTTTTGAATTTTTGGCATATCTTTTGAACCGTTTTGAATTTTTGCGAATGTGACTAGTGTTTATTTAGTAGAACAATGTTTCCGGAGCTGATGGTGAGGTTTATTTCTTGCAAGTTTGGTTTTTTAGCATTTTATTCAATTTTGAGTTCCTTTAGTGCTATTCATATCTTTTTCGACTATCCATTTTCATGTAGTGTACTAATGTGCTTGTTTGACTTTTGTTACAGGTCTAATGGCTAGCAATGAAGAAAACCCGCAAGGAAACCAACAAGAAAACCCACCAGGAAACCAACAAGATCATGAAAACTCACAAGAATCAAATCATGCAGCGGATGATACTTCAGCAAATGATGTTGCACGAGGCATCACCATAATGCGCGAAATCATTCGTGCTAGAGATAAGGGAGTGATATATAATGTAGATTGGAATCATTCAAATCAAGTAGTTGGGGTTAATGCTTCAAAATTCACAAGCTACGTTGGTACACTTGTTCGTATGCATGTGCCAATCTCCATATCTAGATGGAATGCGAAACAATGTGAAGCATTGAAGCAAGGAAAAGAAATGTTTTGGGAAGATGTTAAGGTATGTATGTTATATGGTTTATATGGTTATATGTTTATAAGTTTATAAGTTTATATGGTGTATATGGTTTTTAAACTACTTATATGTTTATATGGTTTATATGGTTTTTAAATTACTTATATGTTTATATGGTTTATACGCAGCGGTCTTTTAACGTTCCAGATGAGTGTAAAGGCTTCGTACTTGGGTTGGCCGGGAAAAGATTTAGAGGGTGGAAAAATCTGTTGACGAACACCTATCTTAAGGATGACAAAGGAAAGTGGCTGGAAGAGTTCCCGGCCGGAAGGCCAGAAAAGTATAATCTTTTCATTAAACAAGAAGATTGGACTGAGTTTATTAGACAAAGAGATGACGAATTCCGGCAAAAGAGTGCCAAAAATAGTGAGAGAGCATCAAAGCCCGCGTATCCATACAAAAAAGGGCGTTTGGGATATGCACGCTTAGAGGAAAAAATTGTAAGTAATAAATAGAAATGATATGTTCTTATTAATTGTCTAAATGTGTTGTATTTGACGATCTAACCGTTTGTTTCTATGGATAGTTAGAGGAGACGAAAAGTGATGAAACCTCACTTCCAGCACATTTGCTGTGGAAGGAAGCTCGTGTGGGCAAGAATCAAGCTGTTGATCCAAGTGTTCTAAGAATTTATGATGAATGCGTAAGTATAACATTGTGTCTTTAATTAAATCAAATTTTTATGACTATTTAATTGATTTTTTTATCTCCATTATTTTCAGGAGACATTGTCACAAACGGAGTCCACCGGTGACGACCAGGATACGAGGAGCGTACTTAGTAAAGCACTGAATGTTCCTGAGTATTCCGGTCGGGTGAGGGGTAAAGGTCATGGTGTGACTCCAACCTCTTTCTACCAGCATCCTCGGAAAAGAAATCCTACCAATGCAGAAGTGATGAATGTACTTATGGAATTACAAGCAAAAGTCAATGCATTGGAAAGAGATAAAGAGGTATTAATGAGGGAAAAGGGCAATGCGGCAATGGCGAAAGAAACTAGTGACAACGCTAGTATCAACCGTCAGAATAAATTTCCTGAGGTAATTATAAATATATTGATAAATCTCTATTGTTCAAGTTTCTCATTTTTATTCCACCTCTTTCTATTATTGAATTAAAAGTAATATGTATGCCTATTGGTTTAGGGCATTTCATCTTGCCAACTATACGTAATGGCATCAGATTATCACCTTGTTGGCAAGGGAAAAGTGTACAACACTTTGGGAGATTTAATTCATAATACACCAATCCCGGCTGGACACCTGAGAGTATCAGTAGATTATCATATTGATCCCGATACGTTGGTACCGGTACCTGACGTGGCCTTGGATATAAGATCGGTGCGAGACGCAGTAGGGTCGTTTGTTGCATGGCCCTTGGACCTCATTTTCATTGATGATGAGGTATGTTTAAAACCGTTAATATGAATCATTTAGATTTCAAATGTCAATTCTGAACCGTTAAGTTAATTATTTTTTAATATTAGCCTCCTGCAAAACCCGCTAATAAGGGTAAGGAGATTTTGCAGCAAGGCGGCGAGTCTATGGCATCAATTCCAGAGGTACACTTAAATTTTTTATTATATGATATGAATTTAAAACTAAACGATTTTATAATTTACCTAAGTTATATGATTGTTAGGTATCTACGAAAGTGTCACAACAAGTGACCCAGCCTGTTCGTAGCAGACCACCCCCGAAAAAGTCAATGCATAAGGGGGGAAGAGGCGGGGGAAGAGGCGTTTTTGTACCTCGATATCGGAATACACTTGGAGTACTTTTGGAAACCTCAGATTTGAAGTCAGGTGGTATTCGTCGAATCCTTATGGATGCAGATATCTTTGGTCTTGACTGCCAAGAAACGATAGGAATGGACGAAATGACTGAGATTATGACGCATGGTGAATTAGGCATCGGCAATGTTCACGCATACATCCGGTATTCCGATAAATATATCATTTAATTAGTTGAACAATTTATTTACACATTTCAATGAAAATAGTCTAATGTTTATATGTTTTTATTTCAGGTTGTTGTACGATAAAAAAATGCGCGAGACTGTATTGGCAAGACGCTTCCATTTCTTGTCTGCCCATATTGTCAGCGGAGCGACAATTGTCAGGGAACCGGGTTCAGTTAGGGAGTACTTAGTGAATCGATACACGGCCTACGTCGGCAACCCAGATAGCTTGTTTATTTTGCCGTATAACACTGTTCCAGTGGGGTGAGTTTTTCATTTATTCTAGTATATCTTTGTTTATTTTGCGTAGAAACTTTTCTTCTAAACTGTTGCTTAAATTTTTAGAAAACACTGGTTGTTGTTGGCTATCGATCCGATTAAAGAAGTTGTGTACTTTCTGAATTCGGTAGACGGGGAATGGACTAACTATCCCGCTATGAAGGAAACTGTTGATCAGTAAGTGAGATCGTTCTAACTATTCGTGTATATTTATATATTTAATTATTTCTGTGAGATTGATCTAAATATATGTTTTTATTTTCTTAGATCAATACAAATATTTCGTAGTCAAAGGGACGCACAGGTACCCCGGAGTAAATCATCAAATATTACTTGGATCAAAGTGCAGGTACAAAATTAGTTGCTTATAATAATAGTTATGTTACTTGATAAAATTACACGACAACTATAAAATATATTCTGTTTTTCTATGCAGTGTCTGTTACAGAATAACGATGTAGATTGCGGATACTTTTGCTTGAGGTTTATGAAAGAAATCCTTCATAAAAATCAAGTAGAGATTCCAAGCACGGTATGGATTTATAACTTAGAATAATTTTGTATGATTTCTACATTTAATAACATCATGCATATACTGAAGTAATAATTTCTTATGTAGTACTTTGATGACCTCTATACTATGTCGTACACGAAAGTTCAAGTGGAAGAAGTCAAAGAGGAAATATGTCAATTTTATGTTGAAAACAGATTATTCTGATGGGTATGAATAAAATATTATTGTACGTGTTAGTTTGATTGTGTTGGAGCCTTTAATATTGTTTGTTTAATTTACCGTGTTGTTCATATTCATACTTTGCAGGATGACGACCGTGTCGGTGGAGCATTATTTTCGATGTAATTATATATGATTTAGTTACATATGTATATATATATGGTTACAAATTAACACGATACTTTGTATGTGATTTAGTTATGGTTACAAATGTATATATGGTTACAAATTTAGTTATATATGATTTAGTTACATATATATAGATAAGGATTGAATATTATATGGTATACCGGTTTCTGTTAATATAATACCGATTTCTTAAAATATATGTATAGATAAGGATTGAATTACAGGTTAAATTATTGGACCAAAAAAAAATTACAAGCCGCACAGGGAACCTCAAATTATAGGTTTCACTTTAAAAAATTTGTATGAGCTACGAAAGCGCTTTTGGCTAAAAAGCGCTTTCGTAGGCAGGATAAATAAAAAAAAAATATTAAATAGAAACCCCATATCAAAGCGCTTTTTATGGAAAAAGCGCTGTGAAAGACCCCCCTATCAAAGCGCTTTTTCCATAAAAAGCGCTGTAAAAGCCATGATAAATAAAAAAACAAAAATTAAATAGAACCCCTATCAAAGCGCTTTTTATGGAAAAAGCGCTGGGAAAGACCCCCCTATCAAAGCGCTTTTTCCATAAAAAGCGCTGTAAAAGGCCTGATAAATAAAAAAAAAATTTAAATAGCACACCTATCAAAGCGCTTTTCAAAAAGCGCTGGGAAAGACCCCCCTATCAAAGCGCTTTTTAAGGAAAAAGCGCTGGGATAGGTCCACCTACGACAGCGCTTTTGGCCAGAAAAAAGCGCTTTCGTAGCCTACGCCAGCGCTGGCTACGGCAGCGCTTTTAAGCGCTTTTAAAGGGCAAAAAAAAGCGCTGTGAAAGCCCATTTTCGTAGTAGTGATATGTCATACGTTAATAGTTTTTTTAACTTAGTTTCTTAGTGATGAAGTAACCAAAACTTTGGTTAAGGATACGAAGAATAATATTGAAATTGTTTACATGTATTATACCATAATACAATGTGAATATGGTGAATAAATTTACTATCTAACCTCATTATGTAGTTTTAGTTATTACGAATGTATATAAAATATATGTCATTAACTAATAGTCTTTTAACTTAGTTTCTTAGTGATGAAGTAACCTAAAATTTGGTAATGGACAAGAAGAAGAATATTGAAATTGTTTACATCTATTATACCATAATACAATGTGAATATGGTGAATAAATTTACTATCTAACCTCATTATATAGTTTTAACTATTACGAGCGTATATGAAATATATGTCATTGATTAATAGTCTTTTAACTTAGTTTCTTAGTGATGCTAAAATTTGGTGATAGATAACAAGAATAATATTGAAATTGTTCACATCTATTATACCATAATACATTATGAATATGGTGAATAAATATACAATCTATCCTCATTATATAGTTTTAATTATTACGAACGTATATATAATATATGTCATTAATTAATAGTCTTTTAACTTAGTTTCTTAGTGATGAAGTAACCTAAAATTTGGTGATGGATAAGAAGAATAATATTGAAATTGTTTACATCTATTATACCATAATATAATGTGAATATGGTGAATAAATTTACTATCTAACTTCATTATATAGTTTTAATTATTACAAACGTATATGAAATATATGTCATTTACTATAGTCTATTAACTTAGTTTCTTAGTGATGAAGTAACCTAAAATTTGGTAATGGATAAGAATAATAATATTGAAATTGTTTACGTCTATTATACCGTAATACAATGTGAATATGGTGAATAAATATACTATCTAGCCTCATTATATAGTTTTAATTATTACAAACGTATATGAAATATATATCATTAATCAATAGTCTTTTAACTTAGTTTCTTAGTGATGTAGTGACCTAAAATGTTGTGATGGATAAGAAGAGTAATATTGAAATTGTTTACATGTATTATACCATAATACAATGTGAATATGGTGAATAAATTTACTATTTAACCTCAATATATAATTTCAATTATTATGAACGTATACGAAATATATGTCATAAGTTAATAGTTTTTTAACTTAGTTTCTTAGTGATGAAGTAACCTAAACTTTGGTTATGGATAAGAAGAATAATATTGAAATTGTTTACATGTATTATACCATAATACAATGTGAATATGGTGAAAAAATTTACTATCTAACCTTATTATTTAGTTTTAGTTATTACGAATGTATATAAAATATATGTCATTAACAAATTGTCTTTTAACTTAGTTTCTTAGTGATGAAGTAACCTAAAATTTGGTGATGGATAAGAAGAATAATATCGAAATTGTTTAAATCTATTATACCATAATATAATGTGAATATGGTGAATAAATTTACTATCTAACCTCATTATATAGTTTTAACTATTACGAGCGTATATGAAATATATGTCATTGATTAATAGTCTTTTAACTTAGTTTCTTAGTGATGAAGTAACCTAAAATTTGGTGATGGATAAGAAGAATAATATTGAAATTTTTTAGATGTATTATACCATAATACAATGTGAATATGGTGAATAAATTTACTATCTAACCTCATTATATAGTTTTAACTATTACGAGCGTATATGAAATATATGTCATTGATTAATAGTCTTTTAACTTAGTTTCTTAGTGATGCTAAAATTTGGTGATGTTTAACAAGAATAATATTGAAATTGTTTAGATGTATTATACCATAATACAATGTGAATATGGTGAATAGTTATACTATCTATCCTCATTATATAGTTTTAATTATTACGAACGTATATGAAATATATGTCATTAATTATAAGTCTTTTAACTTGGTTTCTTAGTGATGAAGTAACCTAAAATTTGGTGATGGATAAGAAGAATAATATTGAAATTGTTTACATTTATTATACCATAATATAATGTGAATATGGTGAATAAATTTAATATCTAACCTTATTATATAGTTGTAATTATTACCAAGGTATATGAAATATATGTCATTTACTATAGTCTTTTAACTTAGTTTCTTAGTGATTAAGTAACCTAAAATTTGGTAATGGATAAGAATAATAATATTGAAATTGTTTACGTCTATTATACCGTAATACAATGTGAATATGGTGAATAAATATACTATCTAGCCTCATTATATAGTTTTAATTATTACAAACGTATATGAAATATATATCATTAATTAATAGTCTTTTAACTTAGTTTCTTAGTGATGAAGTAACCTAAAATTTGGTGATGGATAAGAAGAATAATTTTGAAATTGTTTACATGTATTATACCATAATACAATGTGAATATGGTGAATAAATTTACTATTTAACCTCAATATATAATTTCAATTATTATGAACGTATACGAAATATATGTCATATGTTAATAGTTTTTTAACTTAGTTTCTTAGTGATGAAGTAACCTAAACTTTGGTTATGGATAAGAAGAATAATATCGAAATTGTATACATGTATTATACCATAATACTATGTGAATATGGTGAATAAATTTACTATCTAACCTCATTATGTAGTTTTAGTTATTACGAATGTATATAAAATATATGGCATTAACTAATAGTCTTTTAACTTAGTTTCTTGGTGATGAAGTAACCTAAAATTTGGTGATGGACAAGAAGAATAATATTGAAATTGTTTACATCTATTATACCATAATACAATGTGAATATGGTGAATAAATTTACTATCTAACCTCATTATATAGTTTTAACTATTACGAGCGTATATGAAATATATGTCATTGATTAATAGTCTTTTAACTTAGTTTCTTAGTGATGCTAAAATTTGGTGATGTTTAACAAGAATAATATTGAAATTGTTCACATCTATTATACCATAATACATTGTGAATATGGTGAATAAATATACAATCTATCCTCATTATATAGTTTTAATTATTACGAACGTATATGAAATATATGTCATTAATTAATAGTCTTTTAACTTGGTTTCTTAGTGATGAAGTAACCTAAAATTTGGTGATGGATAATAGGAATAATATTGAAATTGTTTACATTTATTATACCATAATATAATGTGAATATGGTGAATAAATTTAATATCTAACCTTATTATATAGTTTTAATTATTACGAACGTATATGAAATATACGTCATTTACTATAGTCTTTTAACTTAGTTTCTTAGTGATGAAGTAACCTAAAATTTGGTAATGGATAAGAATAATAATATTGAAATTGTTTACGTCTATTATACCGTCATACAATGTGAATATGGTGAATAAATATATTATCTAGCCTCATTATATAGTTTTAATTATTACAAACGTATATGAAATATATATCATTAATTATAGCCTTTTAACTTAGTTTCTTAGTGATGAAGTAACCTAAAATTTGGTGATGGATAAGAAGAATAATATTGAAATTGTTTACATGTATTATACCATAATACAATGTGAATATGGTGAATAAATTTACTATTTAACCTCAATATATAATTTCAATTATTATGAACGTATACGAAATATATGTCATAAGTTAATTGTTTTTTAACTTTTTTTCTTAGTGATGAAGTAACCTAAACTTTGGTTATGGATAAGAAGAATAATATCGAAATTGTATACATGTATTATACCATAATACAATGTGAATATGGAGAATAAATTTACTATCTAACCTCATTATGTAGTTTTAGTTATTACGAATGTATATAAAATATATGGCATTAACTAATAGTCTTTTAACTTAGTTTCTTAGTGATGAAGTAACCTAAAATTTGGTAATGGACAAGAAGAATAATATTGAAATTGTTTACATCTATTATACCATAATACAATGTGAATATGGTGAATAAATTTACTATCTAACCTCATTATATAGTTTTAACTATTACGAGCGTATATGAAATATATGTCATTGATTAATAGTCTTTTAACTTAGTTTCTTAGTGATGCTAAAATTTGGTGATAGATAACAAGAATAATATTGAAATTGTTCACATCTATTATACCATAATACATTATGAATATGGTGAATAAATATACAATCTATCCTCATTATATAGTTTTAATTATTACGAACGTATATATAATATATGTCATTAATTAATAGTCTTTTAACTTAGTTTCTTAGTGATGAAGTAACCTAAAATTTGGTGATGGATAAGAAGAATAATATTGAAATTGTTTACATGTATTATACCATAATACAATGTGAATATGGTGAATAAATTTACTATTTAACCTCAATATATAATTTCAATTATTATGAACGTATACGAAATATATGTCATAAGTTAATTGTTTTTTAACTTTTTTTCTTAGTGATGAAGTAACCTAAACTTTGGTTATGGATAAGAAGAATAATATCGAAATTGTATACATGTATTATACCATAATACAATGTGAATATGGAGAATAAATTTACTATCTAACCTCATTATGTAGTTTTAGTTATTACGAATGTATATAAAATATATGGCATTAACTAATAGTCTTTTAACTTAGTTTCTTAGTGATGAAGTAACCTAAAATTTGGTAATGGACAAGAAGAATAATATTGAAATTGTTTACATCTATTATACCATAATACAATGTGAATATGGTGAATAAATTTACTATCTAACCTCATTATATAGTTTTAACTATTACGAGCGTATATGAAATATATGTCATTGATTAATAGTCTTTTAACTTAGTTTCTTAGTGATGCTAAAATTTGGTGATAGATAACAAGAATAATATTGAAATTGTTCACATCTATTATACCATAATACATTATAAATATGGTGAATAAATATACAATCTATCCTCATTATATAGTTTTAATTATTACGAACGTATATATAATATATGTCATTAATTAATAGTCTTTTAACTTAGTTTCTTAGTGATGAAGTAACCTAAAATTTGGTGATGGATAAGAAGAATAATATTGAAATTGTTTACATCTATTATACCATAATATAATGTGAATATGGTGAATAAATTTACTATCTAACCTCATTATATAGTTTTAATTATTACGAACGTATATGAAATATATGTCATTTACTATAGTCTATTAACTTAGTTTCTTAGTGATGAAGTAACCTAAAATTTGGTAATGGATAAGAATAATAATATTGAAATTGTTTACGTCTATTATACCGTAATACAATGTGAATATGGTGAATAAATATACTATCTAGCCTCATTATATAGTTTTAATTATTACAAACGTATATGAAATATATATCATTAATTAATAGTCTTTTAACTTAGTTTCTTAGTGATGTAGTGACCTAAAATTTTGTGATGGATAAGAAGAGTAATATTGAAATTGTTTACATGTATTATACCATAATACAATGTGAATATGGTGAATAAATTTACTATTTAACCTCAATATATAATTTCAATTATTATGAACGTATACGAAATATATGTCATAAGTTAATTGTTTTTTAACTTAGTTTCTTAGTGATGAAGTAACCTAAACATTGGTTATGGATAAGAAGAATAATATTGAAATTGTTTACATGTATTATACCATAATACAATGTGAATATGGTGAAAAAATTTACTATCTAACCTTATTATTTAGTTTTAGTTATTACGAATGTATATAAAAGATATGTCATTAACTAATTGTCTTTTAACTTAGTTTCTTAGTGATGAAGTAACCTAAAATTTGGTGATGGATAAGAAGAATAATATCGAAATTGTATACATTTATTATACCATAATACAATGTAAATATGGTGAATAAATTTACTATGTAACCTCATTATATAGTTTTAACTATTACGAGCGTATATGAAATATATGTCATTGATTAATAGTCTTTTAACTTAGTTTCTTAGTGATGAAGTAACCTAAAATTTGGTGATGGATAAGAAGAATAATATTGAAATTTTTAAGATGTATTATACCATAATACAATGTGAATATGGTGAATAAATTTACTATCTAACCTCATTATATAGTTTTAACTATTACGAGCGTATATGAAATATATGTCATTGATTAATAGTCTTTTAACTTAGTTTCTTAGTGATGCTAAAATTTGGTGATGTTTAACAAGAATAATATTGAAATTGTTTAGATGTATTATATCATAATACAATGTGAATATGGTGAATAGTTATACTATCTAGCCTCATTATATAGTTTTAGTTATTACGAACGTATATGAAATATATGTCATTAATTATAAGTCTTTTAACTTGGTTTCTTAGTGATGAAGTAACCTAAAATTTGGTGATGGATAAGAAGAATAATATTGAAATTGTTTACATTTATTATACCTTAATATAATGTGAATATGGTGAATAAATTTAATATCTAACCTTATTATATAGTTGTAATTATTACCAAGGTATATGAAATATATGTCATTTGCTATAGTCTTTTAACTTAGTTTCTTAGTGATGAAGTAACCTAAAATTTGGTAATGGATAAGAATAATAATATTGAAATTGTTTACGTCTATTATACCGTAATACAATGTGAATATGGTGAATAAATATACTATCTAGCCTCATTATATAGTTTTAATTATTACAAACGTATATGAAATATATATCATTAATTAATAGTCGTTTAACTTAGTTTCTTAGTGATGAAGTAACCTAAAATTTGGTGATGGATAAGAAGAATAATTTTTAAATTGTTTACATGTATTATACCATAATACAATGTGAATATGGTGAATAAATTTACTATTTAACCTCAATATATAATTTCAATTATTATGAACGTATACAAAATATATGTCATACGTTAATAGTTTTTTAACTTAGTTTCTTAGTGATGAAGAAACCTAAACTTTGGTTATGGATAAGAAGAATAATATCGAAATTGTATACATGTATTATACCATAATACAATGTGAATATGGTGAATAAATTTACTATCTAACCTCATTATGTAGTTTTAGTTATTACGAATGTATATAAAATATATGGCATTAACTAATAGTCTTTTAACTTAGTTTCTTAGTGATGAAGTAACCTAAAATTTGGTGATGGAGAAGAAGAATAATATTGAAATTGTTTACATCTATTATACCATAATACAATGTGAATATGTAGAATAAATTTACTATCTAACCTCATTATATAGTTTTAACTATTACGAGCGTATATGAAATATATGTCATTGATTAATAGTCTTTTAACTTAGTTTCTTAGTGATGCTAAAATTTGGTGATGTTTAACAAGAATAATATTGAAATTGTTCACATCTATTATACCATAATACATTGTGAATATGGTGAATAAATATACAATCTATCCTCATTATATAGTTTTAATTATTACGAAAGTATATGAAATATATGTCATTAATTAATAGTCTTTTAACTTGGTTTCTTAGTGATGAAGTAACCTAAAATTTGGTGATGGATAAGAAGAATAATATTGAAATTGTTTACATTTATTATACCATAATATAATGTGAATATGGTGAATAAATTTAATATCTAACCTTATTATATAGTTTTAATTATTACGAACGTATATGAAATATATGTCATTTACTATAGTCTTTTAACTTAGTTTCTTAGTGATGAAGTAACCTAAAATTTGGTAATGGATAAGAATAATAATATTGAAATTGTTTACGTCTATTATACCGTCATACAATGTGAATATGGTGAATAAATATATTATCTAGCCTCATTATATAGTTTTAATTATTACAAACGTATATGAAATATATATCATTAATTAATAGTCTTTTAACTTAGTTTCTTAGTGATGAAGTAACCTAAAATTTTGTGATGGATAAGAAGAATAATATTGAAATTGTTTACATGTATTATACCATAATACAATGTGAATATGGTGAATAAATTTACTATTTAACCTCAATATATAATTTCAATTATTATGAACGTATACGAAATATATGTCATAAGTTAATTGTTTTTTAACTTAGTTTCTTAGTGATGAAGTAACCTAAACTTTGGTTATGGATAAGAAGAATAATATTGAAATTGTTTACATGTATTATACCATAATACAATGTGAATATGGTGAAAAATATTACTATCTAACCTTATTATTTAGTTTTAGTTATTACGAATGTATATAAAAGATATGTCATTAACTAATTGTCTTTTAACTTAGTTTCTTAGTGATGAAGTAACCTAAAATTTTGTGATGGATAAGAAGAATAATATTGAAATTGTTTACATCTATTATACCATAATATAATGTGAATATGGTGACTAAATTTACTATCTAACCTCATTATATAGTTTTAATTATTACGAACGTATATGAAATATATGTCATTAATTAATAGTCTTTTAACTTAGTTTCTTAGTGATGCTAAAATTTAGTGATGGATAACAAGAATAATATTGAAATTGTTTACATCTATTATACCATAATACAATGTGAATATGGTGAATAATTATACTATCTAGCCTCATTATATAGTTTTAATTATTACGAACGTATATGAAATATATGTCATATATTAATAGTCTTTTACCTTAGTTTCTTAGTAATTAAGTAACCTAAAATTTGGTGATGGATAAGAAGAAGAATATTGAAATTGTTTACATCTATTATACCATAATATAATGTGAATATGGTGAATAAATTTACTATCTAACCTCATTATATAGTTTTGATTATTACGAACGTATATGAAATATATGTCGTTTACTATATTCTTTTAACTTAGTTTCTTAGTGATGAAGTAACCTAAAATTTTGTAATGGATAAGAATAATAATATTGAAATTGTTTACGTCTATTATACCGTAATACAATGTGAATATGGTGAATAAATATACTATATAGCCTCATTATATAGTTTTAATTATTACAAGCGTATATGAAATATATATCATTAATTAATAGTGTTTTAACTTAGTTTCTTAGTGATGAAGTAACCTAAAATTTGGTAATGGATAAGAATAATAATATTGAAATTGTTTACATGTATTATACCATAATACAATGTGAATATGGTGAATAAATTTACTATTTAACCTCAATATATAATTTCAATTATTTTGAACGTATACGAAATATATGTCATAAGTTAATAGTTTTTTAACTTAGTTTCTTAGTGATGAAGTAACCTAAACTTTGGTTATGGATAAGAAGAAGAATATTGAAATTGTTTACATGTATTATACCATAATACAATGTGAATATGGTGAATAAATTTACTATCTATCCTCATTATTTAGTTTTAGTTATTACGAATGTATATAAAATATATGTCATTAACTAATAGTCTTTTAACTTAGTTTCTTAGTGATGAAGTAACCTAAAATTTGGTGATGGATAAGAAGAATAATATCGAAATTGTTTACATCTATTATACCATAATACAATGTGAATATGGTGAATAAATTTACTATCTAACCTCATTATATAGTTTTAACTATTACGAGTGTATATGAAATATATGTCATTGATTAATAGTCTTTTAACTTAGTTTCTTAGTGATGAAGTAACCTAAAATTTGGTGATGGATAAGAAGAATAATATTGAAATTGTTTAGATGTATTATACCATAATACAATGTGAATATGGTGAATAAATTTACTATCTAACCTCATTATATAGTTTTAAATATTACGAGCGCATATGAAATATATGTCATTGATTAATAGTCTTTTAACTTAGTTTCTTAGTGATGCTAAAATTTTGTGATGGATAACAAGAATAATATTGAAATTGTTTAGATGTATTATACCATAATACAATGTGAATATGGTGAATAGTTATACTATCTAGCCTCATTATATAGTTTTAATTATTACGAACGTATATGAAATATATGTCATTAATTAATAGTCTTTTAACTTGGTTTTTTAGTGATGAAGTAACCTAAAATTTGGTGATGGATAAGAAGAATAATATTGAAATTGTTTACATTTATTATACCATAATATAATGTGAATATGGTGAATAAATTTACTATCTAACCTCATTATATAGTTTTAATTATTACGAACGTATATGAAATATATGTCATTAATTAATAGTCTTTTAACTTAGTTTCTTAGTGATGCTAAAATTTAGTGATGGATAACAAGAATAATATTGAAATTGTTTACATCTATTATACCATAATACAATGTGAATATGGTGAATAATTATACTATCTAGCCTCATTATATAGTTTTAATTATTACGAACGTATATGAAATATATGTCATTAATTAATAGTCTTTTACCTTAGTTTCTTAGTAATTAAGTAACCTAAAATTTGGTGATGGATAAGAAGAAGAATATTGAAATTGTTTACATCTATTATACCATAATATAATGTGAATATGGTGAATAAATTTACTATCTAACCTCATTATATAGTTTTGATTATTACGAACGTATATGAAATATATGTCATTTACTATAGTCTTTTAACTTAGTTTCTTAGTGATGAAGTAACCTAAAATTTTGTAATGGATAAGAATAATAATATTGAAATTGTTTACGTCTATTATACCGTAATACAATGTGAATATGGTGAATAAATATACTATCTAGCCTCATTATATAGTTTTAATTATTACAAGCGTATATGAAATATATATCATTAATTAATAGTCTTTTAACTTAGTTTCTTAGTGATGAAGTAACCTAAAATTTGGTGATGGATAAGAAGAATAATATTGAAATTGTTTACATGTATTATACCATAATACAATGTGAATATGGTGAATAAATTTACTATTTAACCTCAATATATAATTTCAATTATTTTGAACGTATACGAAATATATGTCATAAGTTAATAGTTTTTTAACTTAGTTTCTTAGTGATGAAGTAACCTAAACTTTGGTTATGGATAAGAAGAAGAATATTGAAATTGTTTACATGTATTATACCATAATACAATGTGAATATGGTGAATAAATTTACTATCTATCCTCATTATTTAGTTTTAGTTATTACGAATGTATATAAAATATATGTCATTAACTAATAGTCTTTTAACTTAGTTTCTTAGTGATGAAGTAACCTAAAATTTGGTGATGGATAAGAAGAATAATATCGAAATTGTTTACATCTATTATACCATAATACAATGTGAATATGGTGAATAAATTTACTATCTAACCTCATTATATAGTTTTAACTATTACGAGTGTATATGAAATATATGTCATTGATTAATAGTCTTTTAACTTAGTTTCTTAGTGATGACGTAACCTAAAATTTGGTGATGGATAAGAAGAATAATATTGAAATTGTTTAGATGTATTATACCATATTACAATGTGAATATGGTGAATAAATTTACTATCTAACCTCATTATATAGTTTTAAATATTACGAGCGCATATGAAATATATGTCATTGATTAATAGTCTTTTAACTTAGTTTCTTAGTGATGCTAAAATTTTGTGATGGATAACAAGAATAATATTGAAATTGTTTAGATGTATTATACCATAATACAATGTGAATATGGTGAATAGTTATACTATCTAGCCTCATTATATAGTTTTAATTATTACGAACGTATATGAAATATATGTCATTAATTAATAGTCTTTTAACTTGGTTTCTTAGTGATGAAGTAACCTAAAATTTGGTGATGGATAAGAAGAATAATATTGAAATTGTTTACATCTATTATACCATAATATAATGTGAATATGGTGAATAAATTTACTATCTAACCTCATTATATAGTTTTAATTATTACGAAAGTATATGAAATATATGTCATTAATTAATAGTCTTTTAACTTAGTTTCTTAGTGATGCTAAAATTTAGTGATGGATAACAAGAATAATATTGAAATTGTTTACATCTATTATACCATAATACAATGTGAATATGGTGAATAATTATACTATCTAGCCTCATTATATAGTTTTAATTATTACGAACGTATATGAAATATATGTCATTAATTAATAGTCTTTTACCTTAGTTTCTTAGTGATTAATTAACCTAAAATTTGGGGATGGATAAGAAAAAGAATATTGAAATTGTTTACATCTATTATACCAGAATATAATGTGAATATGGTGAATAAATTTACTATCTAACCTTATTATATAGTTTTGATTATTACGAACGTATGTGAAATATATGTCATTTACTATAGTCTTTTAACTTAGTTTCTTAGTGATGAAGTAACCTAAAATTTTGTAATGGATAAGAATAATAATATTGAAATTGTTTACGTCTATTATACCGTAATACAATGTGAATATGGTGAATAAATATACTATCTAGCCTCATTATATAGTTTTAATTATTACAAGCGTATATGAAATATATATCATTAATTAATAGTCTTTTAACTTAGTTTCTTAGTGATGAAGTAACCTAAAATTTGGTGATGGATAAGAAGAATAATATTGAAATGGTTTACATGTATTATACCATAATACAATGTGAATATGGTGAATAAATTTACTATTTAACCTCAATATATAATTTCAATTATTATGAACGTATACGAAATATATGTCATACGTTAATAGTTTTTTAACTTAGTTTCTTAGTGATGAAGTAACCTAAACTTTGGTTATGGATAAGAAGAATATTATTGAAATTTTTTACATGTATTATACCATAATACAATGTGAATATGGTGAATAAATTTACTATCTAACCTCATTATGTAGTTTTAGTTATTACGAATGTATATAAAATATATGTCATTAACTAATAGTCTTTTAACTTAGTTTCTTAGTGATGAAGTAACCTAAAATTTGGTGATGGACAAGAAGAATAATATTGAAATTTTTTAGATGTATTATACCATAATACAATGTGACAATGTGAATAAATTTACTATCTAACCTCATTATATAGTTTTAACTATTACGAGCGTATATGAAATATATGTCATTGATTAATAGTCTTTTAACTTAGTTTCTTAGTGATGCTAAAATTTGGTGATAGATAACAAGAATAATATTGAAATTGTTTAGATGTATTATACCATAATAGAATGTGAATATGGTGAATAGTTATACTATCTAGCCTCATTATATAGTTTTAATTATTACGAACGTATATGAAATATATGTCATTAATTAATAGTCTTTTAACTTAGTTTCTTAGTGATGAAGTAACCTAAAATTTGGTGATGGATAAGAAGAATAATATCGAAATTGTTTACATCTATTATACCATAATACAATGTGAATATGGTGAATAAATTTACTATCTAACCTCATTATATAGTTTTAACTATTACGAGCGTATATGAAATATATGTCATTGATTAATAGTCTTTTAACTTAGTTTCTTAGTGATGAAGTAACCTAAAATTTGGTGATGGATAAGAAGAATAATATTGAAATTTTTTAGATGTATTATACCATAATACAATGTGATAATGTGAATAAATTTACTATCTAACCTCATTATATAGTTTTAACTATTACGAGCGTATATGAAATATATGTCATTGATTAATAGTCTTTTAACTTAGTTTCTTAGTGATGCTAAAATTTGGTGATGTTTAACAAGAATAATATTGAAATTGTTTAGATGTATTATACCATAATACAATGTGAATATGGTGAATAGTTATACTATCTAGCCTCATTATATAGTTTTAATTATTACGAACGTATATGAAATATATGTCATTAATTAATAGTCTTTTAACTTGCTTTCTTAGTGATGAAGTAACCTAAAATTTGGTGATGGATAAGAAGAATAATATTGAAATTGTTTACATCTATTATACCATAATATAATGTGAATATGGTGAATAAATTTAATATCTAACCTCATTATATAGTTGTAATTATTACGAACGTATATGAAATATATGTCATTTACTATAGTCTTTTAACTTTGTTTCTTATTGATAAAGTAACCTAAAATTTGGTAATGGATAAGAATAATAATATTGAAATTGTTTACGTCTATTATACCGTAATACAATGTGAATATGGTGAATAAATATACTATCTAGCCTCATTATATAGTTTTAATTATTACAAACGTATATGAAATATATATCATTAATTAATAGTCTTTTAACTTAGTTTCTTAGTGATGAAGTAACCTAAAATTTGGTGATGGATAAGAAGAATAATATTGAAATTGTTTACATGTATTATACCATAATACAATGTGAATATGGTGAATAAATTTACTATTTAACCTCAATATATAATTTCAATTATTATGAACGTATACGAAATATATGTCATACGTTAATAGTTTTTTAACTTAGTTTCTTAGTGATGAAGTAACATAAACTTTGGTTATGGATAAGAAGAATAATATTGAAATTGTTTACATGTATTATACCATAATACAATGTGAATATGGTGAATAAATTTACTATCTAACCTCATTATGTAGTTTTAGTTATTACGAATGTATATAAAATATATGTCATTAACTAATAGTCTTTTAACTTAGTTTCTTAGTGATGAAGTAACCTAAAATTTGGTGATGGACAAGAAGAATAATATTGAAATTGTTTACATCTATTATACCATAATACAATGTGAATATGGTGAATATATTTACTATCTAACCTCATTATATAGTTTTAATTATTATGAATGTATATGAAATATAAGTCATAAATTAATAGTCTTTTAACTTAGTTTCTTAGTGATGAAGTAACCTAAAATTTGGTAATGGATAAGAAGAATAATATTGAAATTGTTTAAATGTATTATACCATAATACAATGTGAATATGGTGAATAAATTTACTATCTAACCTCATTATATAGTTTTAACTATTACGAGCGTATATGAAATATATGTCATTGATTAATAGTCTTTTAACTTAGTTTCTTAGTGATGCTAAAATTTGGTGATGGATAACAAGAATAATATTGAAATTGTTTAGATGTATTATACCATAATACAATGTGAATATGGTGAATAGTTATACTATCTAGCCTCATTATATAGTTTTAATTATTACGAACATATATGAAATATATGTCATTAATTAATAGTCTTTTAACTTGGTTACTTAGTGATGAAGTAACCTAAAATTTGGTGATGGATAAGAAGAATAATATTGAAATTGTTTACATCTATTATACCATAATATAATGTGAATATGGTGAATAAATTTACTATCTAACCTCATTATATAGTTGTAATTATTACGAACGTATATGAAATATATGTCATTTACTATAGTCTTTTTACTTAGTTTCTTAGTGATGAAGTAACCTAAAATTTGGTAATGGATAAGAATAATAATATTGAAATTGTTTACGTCTATTATACCGTAATACAATGTGAATATGGTGAATAAATATACTATCTAGTCTCATTGTATAGTTTTAATTATTACAAACGTATATGAAATATATATCATTAATTAATAGTCTTTTAACTTAGTTTCTTAGTGATGAAGTAACCTAAAATTTGGTGATGGATAAGAAGAATAATATTGAAATTGTTTACATGTATTATACCATAATACAATGTGAATATGGTGAATAAATTTACTATTTAACATCAATATATAATTTCAATTATTATGAACGTATACGAAATATATGTCATACGTTAATAGTTTTTTAACTTAGTTTCTTAGTGATGATGTAACCTAAACTTTGGTGATGGATAAGAAGAATAATATCGAAATTGTTTACATCTATTATACCATAATACAATGTGAATATGGTGAATAAATTTACTATATAACCTCATTATGTAGTTTTAGTTATTACGAATGTATATATAATATATATCATTAATTAATAGTCTTTTAACTTAGTTTCTTAGTGATGAAGTAACCTAAAATTTGGTGATGGATAAGAAGAATAATATTGAAATTGTTTACATGTATTATACCATAATACAATGTGAATATGGTGAATAAATTTACTATTTAACATCAATATATAATTTCAATTATTATGAACGTGTACGAAATATATGTCATACGTTAATAGTTTTTTAACTTAGTTTCTTAGTGATGATGTAACCTAAACTTTGGTGATGGATAAGAAGAATAATATCGAAATTGTTTACATCTATTATACCATAATACAATGTGAATATGGTGAATAAATTTACTATATAACCTCATTATGTAGTTTTAGTTATTACGAATGTATATAAAATATATGTCATTAACTAATAGTCTTTTAACTTAGTTTCTTAGTGATGAAGTAACCTAAAATTTGGTGATGGATAAGAAGAATAATATCGAAATTTTGTACATCTATTATACCATAATACAATGTGAATATGGTGAATAAATTTACTATCTAACCTCATTATATAGTTTTAACTATTACGAGCGTATATGAAATATATGTCATTGATTAATAGTCTTTTAACTTAGTTTCTTAGTGATGCTAAAATTTGGTGATAGATAACAAGAATAATATTGAAATTGTTTACATCTATTATACCATAATACAATGTGAATATGGTGAATAAATATACAATCTATACTCATTATATAGTTTTAATTATTACGAACGTATATAAAATATATGTCATTAATTAATAGTCTTTTAACTTAGTGTCTTAGTGATAAAGTAACCTAAAATTTGGTGATGGATAAGAAGAATAATATTGAAATTGTTTACATCTATTATACCATAATATAATGTGAATATGGTGAATAAATTTACTATCTAACCTCATTATATAGTTTTAATTATTACGAACGTATATGAAATATATGTCATTTACTATAGTCTTTTAACTTAGTTTCTAAGTGATGAAGTAACCTACAATTTGGTAATGGATAAGAATAATAATATTGAAATTGTTTACATCTATTATACCGTAATACAATGTGAATATGGTGAATAAATATACTATCTAGCCTCATTATATAGTTTTAATTATTACAAACGTATATGAAATATATATCATTAATTAATAGTCTTTTAACTTTGTTTCTTAGTGATGAAGTAACCTAAAATTTTGTGATGGATAAGAAGAGTAATATTGAAATTGTTTACATGTATTATACCATAATACAATGTGAATATGGTGAATAAATTTACTATTTAACCTCAATATATAATTTCAATTATTATGAACTTATACAAAATATATGTCATAAGTTAATAGTTTTTTAACTTAGTTTCTTAATGATGAAGTAACCTAAACTTTGGTTATGGATAAGAAGAATAATATTGAAATTGTTTACATGTATTGTACCATAATACAATGTGAATATGGTGAATAAATTTACTATCTAACCTTATTATTTAGTTTTAGTTATTACGAATGTATATAAAATATATGTCATTAACTAATTGTCTTTTAACTTAGTTTCTTAGTGATGAAGTAACCTAAAATTTGGTGATGGATAAGAAGAATAATATCGAAATTGTTTAAATCTATTATACCATAATACAATGTGAATATGGTGAATAAATTTACTATCTAACCTCATTATATAGTTTTAACTATTACGAGCGTATATGAAATATATGTCATTGATTAATAGTTTTTTAACTTAGTTTCTTAGTGATGAAGTAACCTAAAATTTGGTAATGGATAAGAAGAATAATATTGAAATTGTTTAGATGTTTTATACCATAATACAATGTGAATATGGTGAATAAATTTACTATATAACCTCATTATATAGTTTTAACTATTACGAGCGTATATGAAATATATGTCATTGATTAATAGTCTTTTAACTTAGTTTCTTAGTGATGCTAAAATTTGGTGATGGATAACAGGAATAATATTGAAATTATTTAGATGTATTATACCATAATACAATGTGAATATGGTGAATAGTTATACTATCTAGCCTCATTATATAGTTTTAATTATTACGAACGTATATGAAATATATGTCATTAATTAATAGTCTTTTAACTTGGTTTCTTAGTGATGATGTAACCTAGAATTTGGTGATGGATAAGAAGAATAATATTGAAATTGTTTACATCTATTATACCATAATATAATGTGAATATGGTGAATAAATTTAATATCTAACCTCATTATATAGTTGTAATTATTACGAACGTATATGAAATATATGTCATTTACTATAGTCTTTTAACTTAGTTTCTTAGTGATTAAGTAACCTAAAATTTAATAATGATAAGAATAATAATATTGAAATTGTTTACGTCTATTATACCGTAATAAAATGTGAATATGGTGAATAAATATACTATCTAGCCTCATTATATAGTTTTAATTAGTACAAACGTATATGAAGTATATATCATTAATTAATAGTCTTTTAACTTAGTTTCTTAGAGATGAAGTAACCTAAAATTTGGTGATGGATAAGAAGACTAATATTGAAATTGTTTACATGTATTATACCATAATACAATGTGAATATGGTGAATAAATTTACTATTTAACCTCAATATAATTTCAATTATTATGAACGTATACGTAATATATGTCATAAGTTAATAATTTTTTAACTTAGTTTCTTAGTGATGAAGTAACCTAAACTTTGGTTATGGATAAGAAGAATAATATTGAAATTGTTTATATGTATTATACCATAATACAATGTGAATATGGTGAATAAATTTACTATCTAACCTCATTATGTAATTTTAGTTATTACAAATGTATATAAAATATATGTCATTAACTAATAGTCTTTTAACTTAGTTTCTTAGTGATGAAGTAACCTAAAATTTGGTGATGGATAAGAAGAATAATATCGAAATTTTTTACATCTATTATACCATAATACAATGTGAATATGGTGAATAAATTTACTATCTAACCTCATTATATAGTTTTAACTATTACGAGCGTATATGAAATATATGTCATTGATTAATAGTCTTTTAACTTAGTTTCTTAGTGATGAAGTAACCTAAAATTTGCTGATGGATAAGAAGAATAATATTGAAATTGTTTAGATGTATTATACCATAATACAATGTGAATAAATTTACTATCTAGCCTCATTATATAGTTTTAACTATTACGACCGTATATGAAATATATGTCATCGATTAATAGTCTTTTAACTTAGTTTCTTAGTGATGCTAAAATTTGGTGATGGATAACAAGAATAATATTGAAATTGTTTACATCTATTATACCATAATACAATGTGAATATGGTGAATAATTATACTATCTAGCCTCATTATATAGTTTTAATTATTACGAACGTATATGAAATATATGTCATTTACTATAGTCTTTTAACTTGGTTTCTTAGTGATGAAGTAACCTAAAATTTGGTAATGGATTAGAATAATAATATTGAAATTGTTTACGTATATTATACAGTAATACAATGTGAATATGGTGAATAAATATACTATCTAGTCTCATTATATAGTTTTAATTATTAAAAACGTATATGAAATATATATCATTAATTAATAGTCTTTTAATTTAGTTTCTTAGTGATGAAGTAACCTAAAATTTGGTGATGGATAAGAAGAATAATATTGAAATTGTTTATATGTATTATACCATAATACAATGTGAATATGGTGAATAAATTTACTATTTAACCTCAATATATAATTTCAATTATTATGAACGTATACGAAATATATGTCATACGTTAATAGTTTTTTAACTTAGTTTCTTAGTGATGAAGTGACCTAAACTTTGGTTATGGATAAGAAGAATAATATTGAAATTGTTTACATGTATTATACCATAATACAATGTGAATATGGTGAATAAATTTACTATCTAACCTTATTATTTAGTTTTAGTTATTACGAATGTATATAAAATATATGTCATTAACTAGTTGTCTTTTAACTTAGTTTCTTAGTGATGAAGTAACCTAAAATTTGGTGATGGATAAGAAGAATAATATCTAAATTGTTTACATCTATTATACCATAATACAATGTGAATATGGTGAATAAATTTACTATCTAACCTCATTATATAGTTTTAACTATTACGAGCGTATATGAAATATATGTCATTGATTAATAGTCTTTTAACTTAGTTTCTTAGTTATGAAGTAACCTAAAATTTGGTGATGGATAAGAAGAATAATATTGAAATTGTTTAGATGTATTATACCATAATACAATGTGAATATGGTGAATAAATTTACTATCTAACCTCATTATATAGTTTTAACTATTACGAGCGTATATGAAATATATGTCATTGATTAATAGTCTTTTAACTTAGTTTCTTAGTGATGCTAAAATTTGGTGATGGATAACAAGAATAATATTGAAATTGTTTAGATGTATTATACCATAATACAATGTGAATATGGTGAATAGTTATACTATCATGCCTCATTATATAGTTTTAATTATTACGAACGTATATGAAATGTATGTCATTAATTAATAGTCTTTTAACTTGGTTTCTTAGTGATGAAGTAACCTAAAATTTGGTGACGGATAAGAAGAATAATATTGAAATTGTTTACATCTATTATACCATAATATAATGTGAAAATGGTGAATAAATTTACTATCTAACCTCATTATATAGTTGTAATTATTACGAACGTATATGAAATATATGTCATTTACTATAGTCTTTTAACTTAGTTTCTTAGTGATGAAGTAACCTAAAATTTGGTAATGGATAAGAATAATAATATTGAAATTGTTTACGTCTATTATACCGTAATACAATGTGAATATGGTGAATAAATATACTATCTAGTCTCATTATATAGTTTTAATTATTACAAACGTATATCAAATATATATATCATTAATTAATAGTCTTTTAACTTAGTTTCTTAGTGATGAAGTAACCTAAAATTTGGTGATGGATAAGAAGACTAATATTGAAATTGTTTACATGTATTATACCATAATACAATGTGAATATGGTGAATAAATTTACTATTTAACCTCAATATATAATTTCAATTATTATGAACGTATACGTAATATATGTCATAAGTTAATAGTTTTTTAACTTAGTTTCTTAGTGATGAAGTAACCTAAACTTTGGTTATGGATAAGAAGAATAATATTGAAATTGTTTACATGTATTATACCATAATACAATGTGAATATGGTGAATAAATTTACTATCTAACCTCATTATGTAGTTTTAGTTATTACGAATGTATATAAAATATATGTCATTAACTAATAGTCTTTTAACTTAGTTTCTTAGTGATGAAGTAACCTAAAATTTGGTGATGGATAAGAAGAATAATATCGAAATTTTTTACATCTATTATACCATAATACAATGTGAATATGGTGAATAAATTTACTATCTAACCTCATTATATAGTTTTAACTATTACGAGCGTATATGAAATATATGTCATTAATTAATAGTCTTTTAACTTAGTTTCTTAGTGATGAAGTAACCTAAAATTTGGTGATGGATAAGAAGAATAATATTGAAATTGTTTAGATGTATTATACCATAATACAATTTGAATATGGTGAATAAATATACTATCTAGCTTCATTATATAGTTTTAACTATTACGAGCGTATATGAAATATATGTCATCGATTAATAGTCTTTTAACTTAGTTTCTTTGTGATGCTAAAATTTGGTGATGGATAACAAGAATAATATTGAAATTGTTTACATCTATTATACCATAATACAATGTGAATATGGTGAATAATTATACTATCTAGCCTCATTATATAGTTTTAATTATTACGAACGTATATGAAATATATGTCATTAATTAATAGTCTTTTACCTTAGTTTCTTAGTGATTAAGTAACCTAAAATCTGGTGATGGATAAGAAGAATAATATTGAAATTGTTTACGTATATTATACCATAATACAATGTGAATATGGTGAATAAATATACTATCTAGTCTCATTATATAGTTTTAATTATTACAAACGTATTTGAAATATATATCATTAATTAATAGTCTTTTAACTTAGTTTCTTAGTGATGAAGTAACCTAAAATTTTGTGATGGATAAGAAGAGTAATATTGAAATTGTTTACATGTATTATACCATAATACAATGTGAATATGGTGAATAAATATACTATCTAACCTCATTATGTAGTTTTAGTTATTACGAATGTATATAAAATATATGTCATAAGTTAATAGTTTTTTAACTTAGTTTCTTAGTGATGAAGTAACCTAAACTTTGGTTATGGATAAGAAGAATAATATTGAAATTGTTTACATGTATTATACCATAATACAATGTGAATATGGTGAATAAATATACTATCTAACCTCATTATGTAGTTTTAGTTATTACGAATGTATATAAAATATATGTCATTAACTAATAGTCTTTTAACTTAGTTTCTTAATGATGAAGTAACCTAAAATTTGGTGATGGACAAGAAAAATAATATTGAAATTGTTTACATCTATTACACCATAATACAATGTGAATATGGTGAATAAATTTACTATCTAACCTCATTATATAGTTTTAATTTTGATGAATGTATATGAAATATAAGTCATAAATTAATAGTCTTTTAACTTAGTTTCTTAGTGATGAAGTAACCTAAAATTTGGTGATGGATAAGAAGAATAATATTGAAATTGTTTAAATGTATTATACCATAATACAATGTGAATATGGTGAATAAATTTACTATCTAACCTCATTATATAGTTTTAACTATTACGAGCGTATATGAAATATATGTCATTGATTAATAGTCTTTTAACTTAGTTTCTTAGTGATGAAGTAACCTAAAATTTGGTGATGGATAAGAAGAATAATATTGAAATTGTTTACATGTATTATACCATAATACAATGTGAATATGGTGAATAAATTTACTATTTAACCTCAATATATAATTTCAATTATTATGAACGTATACGAAATATATGTCATACGTTAATAGTTTTTTAACTTAGTTTCTTAGTGATGAAGTAACATAAACTTTGGTTATGGATAAGAAGAATAATATTGAAATTGTTTACATGTATTATACCATAATACAATGTGAATATGGTGAATAAATTTACTATCTAACCTCATTATGTAGTTTTAGTTATTACGAATGTATATAAAATATATGTCATTAACTAATAGTCTTTTAACTTAGTTTCTTAGTGATGAAGTAACCTAAAATTTGGTGATGGACAAGAAGAATAATATTGAAATTGTTTACATCTATTATACCATAATACAATGTGAATATGGTGAATATATTTACTATCTAACCTCATTATATAGTTTTAATTATTATGAATGTATATGAAATATAAGTCATAAATTAATAGTCTTTTAACTTAGTTTCTTAGTGATGAAGTAACCTAAAATTTGGTAATGGATAAGAAGAATAATATTGAAATTGTTTAAATGTATTATACCATAATACAATGTGAATATGGTGAATAAATTTACTATCTAACCTCATTATATAGTTTTAACTATTACGAGCGTATATGAAATATATGTCATTGATTAATAGTCTTTTAACTTAGTTTCTTAGTGATGCTAAAATTTGGTGATGGATAACAAGAATAATATTGAAATTGTTTAGATGTATTATACCATAATACAATGTGAATATGGTGAATAGTTATACTATCTAGCCTCATTATATAGTTTTAATTATTACGAACATATATGAAATATATGTCATTAATTAATAGTCTTTTAACTTGGTTACTTAGTGATGAAGTAACCTAAAATTTGGTGATGGATAAGAAGAATAATATTGAAATTGTTTACATCTATTATACCATAATATAATGTGAATATGGTGAATAAATTTACTATCTAACCTCATTATATAGTTGTAATTATTACGAACGTATATGAAATATATGTCATTTACTATAGTCTTTTTACTTAGTTTCTTAGTGATGAAGTAACCTAAAATTTGGTAATGGATAAGAATAATAATATTGAAATTGTTTACGTCTATTATACCGTAATACAATGTGAATATGGTGAATAAATATACTATCTAGCCTCATTGTATAGTTTTAATTATTACAAACGTATATGAAATATATATCATTAATTAATAGTCTTTTAACTTAGTTTCTTAGTGATGAAGTAACCTAAAATTTGGTGATGGATAAGAAGAATAATATTGAAATTGTTTTACATGTATTATACCATAATACAATGTGAATATGGTGAATAAATTTACTATTTAACATCAATATATAATTTCAATTATTACGAACGTATACGAAATATATGTCATACGTTAATAGTTTTTTAACTTAGTTTCTTAGTGATGATGTAACCTAAACTTTGGTGATGGATAAGAAGAATAATATCGAAATTGTTTACATCTATTATACCATAATACAATGTGAATATGGTGAATAAATTTACTATATAACCTCATTATGTAGTTTTAGTTATTACGAATGTATATATAATATATATCATTAATTAATAGTCTTTTAACTTAGTTTCTTAGTGATGAAGTAACCTAAAATTTGGTGATGGATAAGAAGAATAATATTGAAATTGTTTACATGTATTATACCATAATACAATGTGAATATGGTGAATAAATTTACTATTTAACATCAATATATAATTTCAATTATTATGAACGTGTACGAAATATATGTCATACGTTAATAGTTTTTTAACTTAGTTTCTTAGTGATGATGTAACCTAAACTTTGGTGATGGATAAGAAGAATAATATCGAAATTGTTTACATCTATTATACCATAATACAATGTGAATATGGTGAATAAATTTACTATATAACCTCATTATGTAGTTTTAGTTATTACGAATGTATATAAAATATATGTCATTAACTAATAGTCTTTTAACTTAGTTTCTTAATGATGCTAAAATTTGGTGATAGATAACAAGAATAATATTGAAATTGTTTACATCTATTATACCATAATACAATGTGAATATGGTGAATAAATATACAATCTATCCTCATTATATAGTTTTAATTATTACGAACGTATATGAAATATATGTCATTAATTAATAGTCTTTTAACTTAGTTTCTTAGTGATGAAGTAACCTAAAATTTGGTGATGGATAAGAAGAATAATATCGAAATTGTTTACATCTATTATACCATAATACAATGTGAATATGGTGAATAAATTTACTATCTAACCTCATTATATAGTTTTAACTATTACGAGCGTATATGAAATATATGTCATTGATTAATAGTCTTTTAACTTAGTTTCTTAGTGATGAAGTAACCTAACATTTTGTGATGGATAAGAAGAATAATATTGAAATTGTTTAGATGTATTATACCATAATACAATGTGAATATGGTGAATAAATTTACTATCTAGCCTCATTATATAGTTTTAACTATTACGAGCGTATATGAAATATATGTCATTGATTAATAGTCTTTTAACTTAGTTTCTTAGTGATGCTAAAATTTGGTGATGGATAACAAGAATAATATTGAAATTGTTTAAATCTATTATACCATAATACAATGTGAATATGGTGAATAAATATACAATCTATCCTCATTATATAGTTTTAATTATTACGAACGTATATGAAATATATGTCATTAATTAATAGTCTTTTAACTTAGTTTCTTAGTGATGAAGTAACCTAAAATTTGGTGATGGATAAGAAGAATAATATGGAAATTGTTTACATCTATTATACCATAATATAATGTGAATATGGTGAATAAATTTACTATCTAACCTCATTATATAGTTTTAATTATTACGAACGTATATGAAATATATGTCATTTACTATAGTTTTTTAACTTAGTTTCTTAGTGATGAAGTAACCTAAAATTTGTTAATGGATAAGAATAATAATATTGAAATTGTTTACGTATATTATACTGTAATACAATGTGAATATGGTGAATAAATATACTATCTAGCCTCATTATATAGTTTTAATTATTACAAACGTATATGAAATATATATCATTAATTAATAGTCTTTTAACTTAGTTTCTTAGTGATGAAGTAACCTAAAATCTTGTGATGGATAAGAGGAGTAATATTGAAATTGTTTACATGTATTATACCATAATACAATGTGAATATGGTGAATAAATTTACTATTTAACCTCAATATATAATTTCAATTATTATGAACGTATACGAAATATATGTCATAAGTTAATAGTTTTTTAACTTAGTTTCTTAGTGATGAAGTAACCTAAACTTTGGTTATGGATAAGAAGAATAATATTGAAATTTTTTACATGTATTATACCATAATACATTGTGAATATGGTGAATAAATTTACTATCTAACCTCATTATGTAGTTTTAGTTATTACGAAAGTATATAAAATATATGTCATTAACTAATAGTCTTTTAACTTAGTTTCTTAGTGATGAAGTAACCTAAAATTTTGTGATGGATAAGAAGAATAATATCGAAATTATTTTACATCTATTATACCATAATACAATGTGAATATGGTTATTAAATTTACTATCTAACCTCATTATATAGTTTTAACTATTACGAGCGTATATGAAATATATGTCATTGATTAATAGTCTTTTAACTTAGTTTCTTAGTGATGAAGAAACCTAAAATTTGGTGATGGATAAGAAGAATAATATTGAAATTGTTTAGATGTATTATACCATAATACAATGTGAATATGGTGAATAAATTTACTATCTAGCCTCATTATATAGATTTAACTATTACGAGCGTATATGAAATATATGTCATCGATTAATAGTCTTTTAACTTAGTTTCTTAGTGATGCTAAAATTTGGTGATGGATAACAAGAATAATATTGAAATTGTTTACATATATTATACCATAATACAATGTGAATATGGTGAATAATTATACTATCTAGCCTCATTATATAGTTTTAATTATTACGAATGTATATGAAATATATGTCATTAATTAATAGTCTTTTACCTTAGTTTCTTAGTGATGAAGTAACCTAAAATTTGGTGATGGATAAGAAGAATAATATTGAAATTGTTTACATCTATTATACCATAATATAATGTGAATATGGTGAATAAATTTACTATCTAACCTCATTATATAGTTTTGATTATTACGAACGTATATGAAATATATGTCATTTACTATAGTCTTTTAACTTAGTTTCTTAGTGATGAAGTAACCTAAAATTTTGTAATGGATAAGAATAATAATATCGAAATTGTTTACGTCTATTATACCGTAATACAATGTGAATATGGTGAATAAATATACTATCTAGCCTCATTATATAGTTTTAATTATTACAAACGTATATGAAATATATATCATTAATTAATAGTCTTTTAACTTAGTTTCTTAGTGATGAAGTAACCTAAAATTTGGTGATGGATAAGAAGAATAATATTGAAATTGTTTACATGTATTATACCATAATACAATGTGAATATGGTGAATAAATTTACTATTTAACCTCAATATATAATTTCAATTATTATGAACGTATACGAAATATATGTCATACGTTAATAGTATTTTAACTTAGTTTCTTAGTGATGAAGTAACCTAAACTTTGGTTATGGATAAGAAGAATAATATTGAAATTGTTTACATGTATTATACCATAATACAATGTGAATATGGTGAATAAATTTACTATCTAACCTCATTATGTAGTTTTAGTTATTACGAATGTATATAAAATATATGTCATTAACTAATAGTCTTTTAACTTAGTTTCTTAGTGATGAAGTAACCTAAATTTGGTGATGGACAAGAAGAATAATATTGAAATTGTTTACATCTATTATACCATAATACAATGTGAATATGGTGAATAAATTTACTATCTAACCTCATTATATAGTTTTAATTATTGTGAATGTATATGAAATATAAGTCATAAATTAATAGTCTTTTAACTTAGTTTCTTAGTGATGAAGTAACCTAAAATTTGGTGATGGATAAGAAGAATAATATTGAAATTGTTTAAATGTATTATACCATAATACAATGTGAATATGGTGAATAAATTTACTATCTAACCTCATTATATAGTTTTAACTATTACGAGCGTATATGAAATATATGTCATTGATTAATAGTCTTTTAACTTAGTTTCTTAGTGATGCTAAAAATTGGTGATAGATAACAAGAATAATATTGAACTTGTTTACATCTATTATACCATAATACAATGTGAATATGGTGAATAAATATACAATCTATCCTCATTATATAGTTTTAATTATTACGAACGTATATGAAATATATGTCATTAATTAATAGTCTTTTAACTTAGTTTCTTAGTGATGAAGTAACCTAAAATTTGGTGATGGATAAGAAGAATAATATCGAAATTGTTTACATCTATTATACCATAATACAATGTGAATATGGTGAATAAATTTACTATCTAACCTCATTATATAGTTTTAACTATTACGAGCGTATATGAAATATATGTCATTGATTAATAGTCTTTTAACTTAGTTTCTTAGTGATGAAGTAACCTAAAATTTTGTGATGGATAAGAAGAATAATATTGAAATTGTTTAGATGTATTATACCATAATACAATGTGAATATGGTGAATAAATTTACTATCTAGACTCATTATTTAGTTTTAACTATTACGAGCGTATATGAAATAAATGTCATTGATTAATAGTCTTTTAACTTAGTTTCTTAGTGATGCTAAAATTTGGTGATGGATAACAAGAATAATATTGAAATTGTTTAAATCTATTATACCATAATACAATGTGAATATGGTGAATAAATATACAATCTATCCTCATTACATAGTTTTAATTATTACGAACGTATATGAAATATATGTCATTAATTAATAGTCTTTTAACTTAGTTTCTTAGTGATGAAGTAACCTAAAATTTGGTGATGGATAAGAAGAATAATATTGAAATTGTTTACATCTATTATACCATAATATAATGTGAATATGGTGAATTAATTTACTATCTAACCTCATTATATAGTTTTAATTATTACGAACGTATATGAAATATATGTCATTTACTATAGTTTTTTAACTTTGTTTCTTAGTGATGAAGTAACTTAAAATTTGGTAATGGATAAGAATAATAATATTGAAATTGTTTACGTATATTATACTGTAATACAATGTGAATATGGTGAATAAATATATTATCTAGCCTCATTATATAGTTTTAATTATTACAAACGTATATGAAATATATATCATTAATTAATAGTCTTTTAACTTAGTTTCTTAGTGATGAAGTAACCTAAAATCTTGTGATGGATAAGAAGAGTAATATTGAAATTGTTTACATGTATTATACCATAATACAATGTGAATATGGTGAATAAATTTACTATTTAACCTCAATATATAATTTCAATTATTACGAACATATACGAAATATATGTCATAAGTTAATAGTTTTTTAACTTAGTTTCTTAGTGATGAAGTAACCTAAACTTTGGTTATGGATAAGAAGAATAATATTGAAATTATTTACATGTATTATACCATAATACAATGTGAATATGGTGAATAAATATACTATCTAACTTCATTATAAAGTTTGAATTATTACGAACGTATATAAAATATATGTCATTAAATAATAGTCTTTTAACTTAGTTTCTTAGTGATGAAGTAACCTAAAATTTGGTGATGGATAAGAAGAATAATATTGAAATTGTTTACATCTATTATACCATAATATAATGTGAATATGGTGAATAAATTTAATATCTAACCTCATTATATAATTGTAATTATGACGAACGTATATGAAATATATGTCATTTACTATAGTCTTTTAACTTAGTTTCTTAGTGATTAAGTAACCTAAAATTTGGTTATGGATAAGAATAATAATATTGAAATTGTTTACATTTATTATACCATAATACAATGTGAATATGGTGAATAAATTTACTATTTAACCTCAATATATAATTTCAATTATTATGAACGTATACGAAATATATGTCATAAGTTAATAGTTTTTTAACTTAGTTTCTTAGTGATGAAGTAACCTAAACTTTGGTTATGGATAAGAAGAAAAATATTGAAATTGTTTACATGTATTATACCATAATACAATGTGAATATGGTGAATAAATTTACTATCTAACCTCATTATGTAGTTTTAATTATTACGAAAGTATATAAAATATATGTCATTAACTAATAGTCTTTTAACTTAGTTTCTTAGTGATGAAGTAACCTAAAATTTTGTGATGGATAAGAAGAATAATATCGAAATTGTTTACATCTATTATACCATAATACAATGTGAATATGGTTAATAAATTTACTATCTAACCTGATTATATATTTTTAACTATTACGAGCGTATATGAAATATATGTCATTGATTAATAGTCTTTTAACTTAGTTTCTTAGTGATGAAGTAACCTAAAATTTTGTGATGGATAAGAAGAATAATATTGAAATTGTTTTACATCTATTATACCATAATACAATGTGAATATGGTTAATAAATTTACTATCTAACCTCATTATATAGTTTTAACTATTACGAGCGTATATGAAATATATGTCATTGATTAATTGTCTTTTAACTTAGTTTCTTAGTGATGCTAAAATTTGGTGATGGATAACAAGAATAATATTGAAATTGTTTAAATCTATTATACCATAATACAATGTGAATATGGTGAATAAATATACAATCTATCCTCATTATATAGTTTTAATTATTACGAACGTATATGAAATATATGTCATTAATTAATAGTCTTTTAACTTAGTTTCTTAGTGATGAAGTAACCTAAAATTTGGTGATGGATAAGAAGAATAATATTGAAATTGTTTACATCTATTATACCATAATATAATGTGAATATGGTAAATAAATTTACTATCTAACCTCATTATATAGTTTTAATTATTACGAACGTATATGAAATATATGTCATTGACTATAGTTTTTTTAACTTAGTTTCTTAGTGATGAAGTAACCTAAAATTTGGTAATGGATAAGAATAATAATATTGAAATTGTTTACGTATATTATACTGTAATACAATGTGAATATGGTGAATAAATATACTATCTAGCCTCATTATATAGTTTTAATTATTACAAACGTATATGAAATATATATCATTAATTAATAGTCTTTTAACTTAGTTTCTTAGTGATGAAGTAACCTATAATCTTGTGATGGATAAGAAGAGTAATATTGAAATTGTTTACATGTATTATACCATAATACAATGTGAATATGGTGAATAAATTTACTATTTAACCTCAATATATAATTTCAATTATTACGAACGTATACGAAATATATGTCATAAGTTAATAGTTTTTTAACTTAGTTTCTTAGTGATGAAGTAACCTAAACTTTGGTTATGGATAAGAAGAATAATATTGAAATTATTTACATGTATTATACCATAATACAATGTGAATATGGTGAATAAATATACTATCTAACTTCATTATAAAGTTTTAATTATTACAAACGTATATAAAATATATGTCATTAAATAATAGTCTTTTAACTTAGTTTCTTAGTGATGAAGTAACCTAAAATTTGGTGATGGATAAGAAGAATAATATTGAAATTGTTTACATCTATTATACCATAATATAATGTGAATATGGTGAATAAATTTAATATCTAACCTCATTATATAGTTGTAATTATTACGAACGTATATGAAATATATGTCATTTACTATAGTCTTTTAACTTAGTTTCTTAGTGATTAAGTAACCTAAAATTTGGTTATGGATAAGAATAATAATATTGAAATTGTTTACGTCTATTATACCGTAATACAATGTGAATATGGTGAATAAATATACTATCTAGCCTCATTATATAGTTTTACTTATTACAAACGTATATGAAATATATATCATTAATTAATAGTCTTTTAACTTAGTTTCTTAGTGATGAAGTAACCTAAAATTTGGTGATGAATAAGAAGAATAATATTGAAATTGTTTACATGTATTATACCATAATACAATGTGAATATGGTGAATAAATTTACTATTTAACCTCAATATATAATTTCAATTATTATGAACGTATACGAAATATATGTCATAAGTTAATAGTTTTTTAACTTAGTTTCTTAGTGATGAAGTAACCTAAACTTTGGTTATGGATAAGAAGAATAATATTGAAATTGTTTACATGTATTATACCATAATACAATGTGAATATGGTGAATAAATTTACTATCTAACCTCATTATGTAGTTTTAATTATTACGAAAGTATATAAAATATATGTCATTAACTAATAGTCTTTTAACTTAGTTTCTTAGTGATGAAGTAACCTAAAATTTTGTGATGGATAAGAAGAATAATATCGAAATTGTTTACATCTATTATACCATAATACAATGTGAATATGGTTAATAAATTTACTATCTAACCTCATTATATAGTTTTAACTATTACGAGCGTATATGAAATATATGTCATTGATTAATAGTCTTTTAACTTAGTTTCTTAGTGATGAAGTAACCTAAAATTTTGTGATGGATAAGAAGAATAATATTGAAATTGTTTAGATGTATTATACCATAATACAATGTGAATATGGTGAATAAATTTACTATCTAGCCTCATTATATAGTTTTAACTATTACGAGCGTATATGAAATATATGTCATTGATTAATAGTCTTTTAACTTAGTTTCTTAGTGATGCTAAAATTTGGTGATGGATAACAAGAATAATATTGAAATTGTTTAAATCTATTATACCATAATACAATGTGAATATGGTGAATAAATATACAATCTATCCTCATTATATAGTTTTAATTATTACGAACGTATATGAAATATATGTCATTAATTAATAGTCTTTTAACTTAGTTTCTTAGTGATGAAGTAACCTAAAATTTGGTGATGGATAAGAAGAATAATATTGAAATTGTTTACATCTATTATACCATAATATAATGTGAATATGGTAAATAAATTTACTATCTAACCTCATTATATAGTTTTAATTATTACGAACGTATATGAAATATATGTCATTGACTATAGTTTTTTAACTTAGTTTCTTAGTGATGAAGTAACCTAAAATTTGGTAATGGATAAGAATAATAATATTGAAATTGTTTACGTATATTATACTGTAATACAATGTGAATATGGTGAATAAATATACTATCTAGCCTCATTATATAGTTTTAATTATTACAAACGTATATGAAATATATATCATTAATTAATAGTCTTTTAACTTAGTTTCTTCGTGATGAAGTAACCTATAATCTTGTGATGGATAAGAAGAGTAATATTGAAATTGTTTACATGTATTATACCATAATACAATATGAATATGGTGAATAAATTTACTATTTAACCTCAATATATAATTTCAATTATTACGAACGTATACGAAATATATGTCATAAGTTAATAGTTTTTAACTTAGTTTCTTAGTGATGAAGTAACCTAAACTTTGGTTATGGATAAGAAGAATAATATTGAAATTATTTACATGTATTATACCATAATACAATGTGAATATGGTGAATAAATATACTATCTAACTTCATTATAAAGTTTTAATTATTACAAACGTATATAAAATATATGTCATTAAATAATAGTCTTTTAACTTAGTTTCTTAGTGATGAAGTAACCTAAAATTTGGTGATGGATAAGAAGAATAATATTGAAATTGTTTACATCTATTATACCATAATATAATGTGAATATGGTGAATGAATTTAATATCTAACCTCATTATATAGTTGTATTTATTACGAACGTATATGAAATATATGTCATTTTCTATAGTCTTTTAACTTAGTTTCTTAGTGATTAAGTAACCTAAAATTTGGTTATGGATAAGAATAATAATATTGAAATTGTTTACGTCTATTATACCGTAATACAATGTGAATATGGTGAATAAATATACTATCTAGCCTCATTATATAGTTTTAATTATTACAAACGTATATGAAATATATATCATTAATTAATAGTCTTTTAACTTAGTTTCTTAGTGATGAAGTAACCTAAAATTTGGTGATGAATAAGAAGAATAATATTGAAATTGTTTACATGTATTATACCATAATACAATGTGAATATGGTGAATAAATTTACTATTTAACCTCAATATATAATTTCAATTATTATGAACGTATACAAAATATATGTCATAAGTTAATAGTTTTTTAACTTAGTTTCTTAGTGATGAAGTAACCTAAACTTTGGTTATGGATAAGAAGAATAATATTGAAATTGTTTACATGTATTATACCATAATACAATGTGAATATGGTGAATAAATTTACTATCTAACCTCATTATGTAGTTTTAATTATTACGAAAGTATATAAAATATATGTCATTAACTAATAGTCTTTTAACTTAGTTTCTTAGTGATGAAGTAACCTAAAATTTTGTGATGGATAAGAAGAATAATATCGAAATTGTTTACATCTATTATACCATAATACAATGTGAATATGGTTAATAAATTTACTATCTAACCTCATTATATAGTTTTAACTATTACGAGCGTATATGAAATATATGTCATTGATTAATAGTCTTTTAACTTAGTTTCTTAGTGATGAAGTAACCTAAAATTTTGTGATGGATAAGAAGAATAATATTGAAATTGTTTAGATGTATTATACCATAATACAATGTGAATATGGTGAATAAATTTACTATCTAGCCTCATTATATTGTTTTAACTATTACGAGCGTATATGAAATATATGTCATTGATTAATAGTCTTTTAACTTAGTTTCTTAGTGATGCTAAAATTTGGTGATGGATAACAAGAATAATATTGAAATTGTTTAATCTATTATACCATAATACAATGTGAATATGGTGAATAAATATACAATCTATCCTCATTATATAGTTTTAATTATTACGAACGTATATGAAATATATGTCATTAAGTAATAGTCTTTTAACTTAGTTTCTTAGTGATGAAGTAACCTAAAATTTGGTGATGGATAAGAAGAATAATATTGAAATTGTTTACATCTATTATACCATAATATAATGTGAATATGGTAAATAAATTTACTATCTAACCTCATTATATAGTTTTAATTATTACGAACGTATATGAAATATATGTCATTGACTATAGTTTTTTAACTTAGTTTCTTAGTGATGAAGTAACCTAAAATTTGGTAATGGATAAGAATAATAATATTGAAATTGTTTTACGTATATTATACTGTAATACAATGTGAATATGGTGAATAAATATACTATCTAGCCTCATTATATAGTTTTAATTATTACAAACGTATATGAAATATATATCATTAATTAATAGTCTTTTAACTTAGTTTCTTAGTGATGAAGTAACCTATAATCTTGTGATGGATAAGAAGAGTAATATTGAAATTGTTTACATGTATTATACCATAATACAATATTAATATGGTGAATAAATTTACTATTTAACCTCAATATATAATTTCAATTATTACGAACGTATACGAAATATATGTCATAAGTTAATAGTTTTTTAACTTAGTTTCTTAGTGATGAAGTAACCTAAACTTTGGTTATGGATAAGAAGAATAATATTGAAATTATTTACATGTATTATACCATAATACAATGTGAATATGGTGAATAAATATACTATCTAACTTCATTATAAAGTTTTAATTATTACAAACGTATATAAAATATATGTCATTAAATAATAGTCTTTTAACTTAGTTTCTTAGTGATGAAGTAACCTAAAATTTGGTGATGGATAAGAAGAATAATATTGAAATTGTTTACATCTATTATACCATAATATAATGTGAATATTGGTGAATGAATTTAATATCTAACCTCATTATATAGTTGTAATTATTACGAACGTATATGAAATATATGTCATTTTCTATAGTCTTTTAACTTAGTTTCTTAGTGGTTAAGTAACCTAAAATTTGGTTATGGATAAGAATAATAATATTGAAATTGTTTACGTCTATTATACCGTAATACAATGTGAATATGGTGAATAAATATACTATCTAGCCTCATTATATAGTTTTAATTATTACAAACGTATATGAAATATATATCATTAATTAATAGTCTTTTAACTTAGTTTCTTAGTGATGAAGTAACCTAAAATTTGGTGATGAATAAGAAGAATAATATTGAAATTGTTTACATGTATTATACCATAATACAATGTGAATATGGTGAATAAATTTACTATTTAACCTCAATATATAATTTCAATTATTATGAACGTATACAAAATATATGACATAAGTTAATAGTTTTTTAACTTAGTTTCTTAGTGATGAAGTAACCTAAACTTTGGTTATGGATAAGAAGAATAATATTGAAATTGTTTACATGTATTATACCATAATACAATGTGAATATGGTGAATAAATTTACTATCTAACCTCATTATGTAGTTTTAATTATTACGAAAGTATATAAAATATATGTCATTAACTAATAGTCTTTTAACTTAGTTTCTTAGTGATGAAGTAACCTAAAATTTTGTGATGGATAAGAAGAATAATATCGAAATTGTTTACATCTATTATACCATAATACAATGTGAATATGGTTAATAAATTTACTATCTAACCTCATTATATAGTTTTAACTATTACGAGCTATATGAAATATATGTCATTGATTAATAGTCTTTTAACTTAGTTTCTTAGTGATGAAGTAACCTAAAATTTTGTGATGGATAAGAAGAATAATATTGAAATTGTTTAGATGTATTATACCATAATACAATGTGATATGGTGAATAAATTTACTATCTAGCCTCATTATATAGTTTTAACTATTACGAGCGTATATGAAATATATGTCATTGATTAATAGTCTTTTAACTTAGTTTCTTAGTGATGAAGTAACCTAAACTTTGGTTATGGATAAGAAGAATAATATTGAAATTGTTTACATGTATTATACCATATTACAATGTGAATATAGTGAATAAATATACTATCTAACCTCATTATGTAGTTTTTAGTTATTACGAATGTATATAAAATATATGTCATTAACTAATAGTCTTTTAACTTAGTTTCTTAGTGATGAAGTAACCTAAAATCTGGTGATGGACAAGAAGAATAATATTGAAATTTTGTACATCTATTATACCATAATATAATGTGAATATGGTGAATAAATTTACTATCTAACCTCATTATATAGTTTTAATTATTACGAACGTATATGAAATATATGTCATTAACTAATAGTCTTTTAACTTAGTTTCTTAGTGATGAAGTAACCTAAAATTTGGTGATGGACAAGAAGAATAATATTGAAATTGTTTACATCTATTATACCATAATACAATGTGAATATGGTGAATAAATTTACTATCTAACCTCATTATATAGTTTTAATTATTACGAACGTATATGAAATATATGTCATTTACTATAGTCTTTTAACTTAGTTTCTTAGTGATGAAGTAACCTAAAATTTGGTAATGGATAAGAATAATAATATTGAAATTGTTTACGTATATTATACCGTAATACAATGTGAATATGGTGAATAAATATACTATCTAGTCTCATTATATAGTTTTAATTATTACAAACGTATATGAAATATATATCATTAATTAATAGTCTTTTAACTTATTTCTTAGTGATGAAGTAACCTAAAATTTTGTGATGGATAAGAAGAGTAATATTGAAATTGTTTACATGTATTATACCATAATACAATGTGAATATGGTGAATAAATTTACTATTTAACCTCAATATATAATTTCAATTATTATGAACGTATACGAAATATATGTCATAAGTTAATAGTTTTTTAACTTAGTTTCTTAGTGATGAAGTAACCTTAACTTTGGTTATGGATAAGAAGAATAATATTGAAATTGTTTACATGTATTATACCATATTACAATGTGAATATGGTGAATAAATATACTATCTAACCTCATTATGTAGTTTTAGTTATTACGAATGTATATAAAATATATGTCATTAACTAATAGTCTTTTAACTTAGTTTCTTAGTATGAAGTAACCTAAAATTTGGTGATGGACAAGAAGAATAATATTGAAATTGTTTACATCTATTATACCATAATACAATGTGAATATGGTGAATAAATTTACTATCTAACCTCATTATATAGTTTTAATTATTACGAACGTATATGAAATATATGTCATTTACTATAGTCTTTTAACTTAGTTTATTAGTGATGAAGTAACCTAAAATTTGGTAATGGATAAGAATAATAATATTGAAATTGTTTACGTAATTATACCTTAATACAATGTGAATATGGTGAATAAATATACTATCTAGTCTCATTATATAGTTTTAATTATTACAAACGTATATGAAATATATATCATTAATTAATAGTCTTTTAACTTAGTTTCTTAGTGATGAAGTAACCTAAAATTTTGTGATGGATAAGAAGAATAATATTGAAATTGTTTACATGTATTATACCATAATACAATTTGAATATGGTGAATAAATTTACTATTTAACCTCAATATATAATTTTAATTATTATGAACGTATACGAAATATATGTCATAGTTAATAGTTTTTTTTAACTTAGTTTCTAAGTGATGAAGTAACCTAAACTTTGGTAATGGATAAGAAGAATAATATCGAAATTGTTTACATGTATTATACTATAATACAATGTGAATATGGTGAATAAATTTACTATCTAACCTCATTATGTAGTTTTTAGTTATTACGAATGTATATAAAATATATGTCATTAACTAATAGTCTTTTAACTAGTTTCTTAGTGATGAAGTAACCTAAAATTTGGTGATGGATAAGAGAAATAATATCCAAATTTTTTACATCTATTATAACATAATACAATGTGAATATGGTGAATAAATTTACTATCTAACCTCATTATATAGTTTTAACTATTACGAGCGTATATGAAATATATGTCATTGATTAATAGTCTTTTAACTTAGTTTCTTAGTGATGCTAAAATTTGGTGATGGATAACAAGAATAATATTGAAATTGTTTACATCTATTATACCATAATACAATGTGAATATTGTGATAATTATACTATCTAGCCTCATTATATAGTTTTAATTATTACGAACGTATATGAAATATATGTCATTAATTAATAGTCTTTTACCTTAGTTTCTTAGTGATTAAGTAACCCTAAAATCTGGTGATGGATAAGAAGAATAATATTGAAATTTTGTACATCTATTATACCATAATATAATGTGAATATGGTGAATAAATTTACTAATTAACCTCATTATATAGTTTTAATTATTACGAACGTATATGAAATATATGTCATTTACTATAGTCTTTTAACTTAGTTTCTTAGTGATGAAGTAACCTAAAATTTGGTAATGGATAAGAATAATAATATTGAAATTGTTTACGTATATTATACCGTAATACAATGTGAATATGGTGAATAAATATACTATCTAGTCTCATTATATAGTTTTAATTATTACAAACGTATATGAAATAAATATCATTAATTAATAGTCTTTTAACTTAGTTTCTTAGTGATGAAGTAACCTAAAATTTTGTGATGGATAAGAAGAGTAATATTGAAATTGTTTACATGTATTATACCATAACACAATGTGAATATGGTGAATAAATTTACTATTTAACCTCAATATATAATTTCAATTATTATGAACGTATACGAAATATATGTCATAAGTTAATAGTTTTTTTAACTTAGTTTCTTAGTGATGAAGTAACCTAAACTTTGGTTATGGATTAGAAGAATAATATTGAAATTGTTTACATGTATTATACCATAATACAATGTGAATATGGTGAATAAATATACTATCTAACCTCATTATGTAGTTTTAGTTATTACGAATGTATATAAAATATATGTCATTAACTAATAGTCTTTTAACTTAGTTTCTTAGTGATGAAGTAACCTAAAATTTGGTGATGGACAAGAAGAATAATATTGAAATTGTTTACATCTATTATACCATAATACAATGTTGAATATGGTGAATAAATTACTATCTAACCTCATTATATAGTTTTAATTATTACGAACGTATATGAAATATATGTCATTTTACTATAGTCTTTTAACTTAGTTTCTTAGTGATGAAGTAACCTAAAATTTGGTAATGGATAAGAATAATAATATTGAAATTGTTTACGTATATTATACCGTAATAAAATGTGAATATGGTGAATAAAGATAATATCTAGTCTCATTATATAGTTTTAATTATTACAAACGTATATGAAATATATATCATTAATTAATAGTCTTTTAACTTAGTTTCTTAGTGATGAAGTAACCTAAAATTTTGTGATGGATAAGAAGAGTAATATTGAAATTGTTTACATGTATTATACCATATACAATGTGAATATGGTGAATAAATTTACTATTTAAACCTCAATATATAATTTCAATTATTATGAACGTATACGAAATATATGTCATAAGTTAATAGTTTTTTAACTTAGTTTCTTAGTGATGAAGTAACCTAAACTTTGGTTATGGATAAGAAGAATAATATTGAAATTATTTACATGTATTATACCATATTACAATGTGAATATAGTGAATAAATATACTATCTAACCTCATTATGTAGTTTTAGTATTACGAATGTATATAAAATATATGTCATTAACTAATAGTCTTTTAACTTAGTTTCTTAGTGATGAAGTAACCTAAAATCTGGTGATGGACAAGAAGAATAATATTGAAATTTTGTACATCTATTATACCATAATATAATGTGAATATGGTGAATAAATTTACTATCTAACCTCATTATATAGTTTTTAATTATTACGAACGTATATGAATATATGTCATTTACTATAGTCTTTTAACTTAGTTTTCTTAGTGATGAAGTAACCTAAAATTTGGTAATGGATAAGAATATAATATTGAAATTGTTTACGTATATTATACCGTAATACAATGTGAATATGGTGAATAAATATACTATCTAGTCTCATTATATAGTTTTTAATTATTACAAACGTATATGAAATATATATCAATAATTAATAGTCTTTTAACTTAGTTTCTTAGTGATGAAGTAACCTAAAATTTTGTGATGGATAAGAAGAGTAATATTGAAATTGTTTACATGTATTATACCATAATACAATGTGAATATGGTGAATAAATTTACTATTTAACCTCAATATATAATTTCAATTATTATGAACGTATACGAAATATATGTCATAAGTTAATAGTTTTTTAACTTAGTTTCTTAGTGATGAAGAAACCTAAACTTTGGTTATGGATAAGAAGAATAATATTGAAATTGTTTACATGTATTATACCATATTACAATGTGAATATGGTGAATAAATATACTATCTAACCTCATTATGTAGTTTTAGTTATTACGAATGTATATAAAATATATGTCATTAACTAATAGTCTTTTAACTTAGTTTCTTAGTGATGAAGTAACCTAAAATCTGGTGATGGATAAGAAGAATAATATTGAATTTTGTACATCTATTATACCATAATATAATGTGAATATGGTGAATAAATTACTAATTAACCTCATTATATAGTTTTAATTATTACGAACGTATATGAAATATATGTCATTTACTATAGTCTTTTAACTTAGTTTCTTAGTGATGAAGTAACCTAAAATTTGGTAATGGATAAGATAATAATATTGAAATTGTTTACGTATATTATACAGTAATACAATGTGAATATGGTGAATAAATATACTATCTAGTCTCATTATATAGTTTTAATTATTACAACCGTATATGAAATAAATATCATTAATTAATAGTCTTTTAACTTAGTTTCTTAGTGATGAAGTAACCTAAAATTTTGTGTGGATGGATAAGAAGAGTAATATTGAAATTGTTTACATGTATTATACCATAATACAATGTGAATATGGTGAATAAATTTACTATTTAACCTCAATATATAATTTCAATTATTATGAACGTATACGAAATATATGTCATAAGTTAATAGTTTTTTAACTTAGTTTCTTAGTGATGAAGTAACCTAAACTTTGGTTATGGATTAGAAGAATAATATTGAAATTGTTTACATGTATTATACCATAATACAATGTGAATATGGTGAATAAATATACTATCTAACCTCATTATGTAGTTTTAGTTATTACGAATGTATATAAAATATATGTCATTAACTAATAGTCTTTTAACTTAGTTTCTTAGTGATGAAGTAACCTAAAATTTGGTGATGGACAAGAAGAATAATATTGAAATTGTTTACATCTATTATACCATAATACAATGTGAATATGGTGAATAAATTTACTATCTAACCTCATTATATAGTTTTAATTATTACGAACGTATATGAAATATATGTCATTTACTATAGTCTTTTAACTTAGTTTCTTAGTGATGAAGTAACCTAAAATTTGGTAATGGATAAGAATAATAATATTGAAATGGTTTACGTATATTATACCGTAATACAATGTGAATATGGTGAATAAATATACTATCTAGTCTCATTATATAGTTTTAATTATTACAAACGTATATGAAATATATATCATTAATTAATAGTCTTTTAACTTAATTTCTTAGTGATGAAGTAACCTAAAATTTTGTGATGGATAAGAAGAGTAATATTGAAATTGTTTACATGTATTATACCATAATACAATGTGAATATGGTGAATAAATTTACTATTTAACCTCAATATATAATTTCAATTATTATGAACGTATACGAAATATATGTCATAAGTTAATAGTTTTTTAACTTAGTTTCTTAGTGATGAAGTAACCTAAACTTTGGTTATGGATAAGAAGAATAATATTGAAATTGTTTACATGTATTATACCATATTACAATGTGAATATGGTGAATAAATATACTATCTAACCTCATTATGTAGTTTTAGTTATTACGAATGTATATAAAATATATGTCATTAACTAATAGTCTTTTAACTTAGTTTCTTAGTGATGAAGTAACCTAAAATTTGGTGATGGACAAGAAGAATAATATTAAAATTGTTTACATCTATTATACCATAATACAATGTGAATATGGTGAATAAATTTACTATCTAACCTCATTATATAGTTTTAATTATTACGAACGTATATGAAATATATGTCATTTACTATAGTCTTTTAACTTAGTTTATTAGTGATGAAGTAACCTAAAATTTGGTAATGGATAAGAATAATAATATTGAAATTGTTTACGTATATTATACCTTAATACAATGTGAATATGGTGAATAAATATACTATCTAGTCTCATTATATAGTTTTAATTATTACAAACGTATATGAAATATATATCATTAATTAATAGTCTTTTAACTTAGTTTCTTAGTGATGAAGTAACCTAAAATTTTGTGATGGATAAGAAGAATAATATTGAAATTGTTTACATGTATTATACCATAATACAATTTGAATATGGTGAATAAATTTACTATTTAACCTCAATATATAATTTTAATTATTATGAACGTATACGAAATATATGTCATAAGTTAATAGTTTTTTAACTTAGTTTCTAAGTGATGAAGTAACCTAAACTTTGGTAATGGATAAGAAGAATAATATCGAAATTGTTTACATGTATTATACTATAATACAATGTGAATATGGTGAATAAATTTACTATCTAACCTTATTATGTAGTTTTAGTTATTACGAATGTATATAAAATATATGTCATTAACTAATAGTCTTTTAAACTTAGTTTCTTAGTGATGAAGTAACCTAAAATTTGGTGATGGATAAGAGAAATAATATCCAAATTTTTTACATCTATTATAACATAATACAATGTGAATATGGTGAATAAATTTACTATCTAACCTCATTATATAGTTTTAACTATTACGAGCGTATATGAAATATATGTCATTGATTAATAGTCTTTTAACTTAGTTTCTTAGTGATGAAGTAACCTAAAATTTGGTGATGGATAAGAAGAATAATATTGAAATTATTTAGATGTATTATACCATAATACAATGTGAATATGGGGAATAAATTTACTATCTAGCCTCATTATATAGTTTTAACTATTACGAGCGTATATGAAATATATGTCATTGATTAATAGTCTTTTAACTTAGTTTCTTAGTGATGCTAAAATTTGGTGATGGATAACAAGAATAATATTGAAATTGTTTACATCTATTATACCATAATACAATGTGAATATGGTGAATAATTATACTATCTAGCCTCATTATATAGTTTTAATTATTACGAACGTATATGAAATATATGTCATTAGTTAATAGTCTTTTACCTTAGTTTCTTAGTGATTAAGTAACCTAAAATCTGGTGATGGATAAGAAGAATAATATTGAAATTTTTTACATCTATTATACCATAATATAATGTGAATATGGTGAATAAATTTACTAATTAACCTCATTATATAGTTTTAATTATTACGAACGTATATGAAATATATGTCATTTACTATAGTCTTTTAACTTAGTTTCTTAGTGATGAAGTAACCTAAAATTTGGTAATGGATAAGAGTAATAATATTGAAATTGTTTACGTATATTATACCGTAATACAATGTGAATATGGTGAATAAATATACTATCTAGTCTCATTATATAGTTTTAATTATTACAAACGTATATGAAATATATATCATTAATTAATAGTTTTTTAACTTAGTTTCTTAGTGATGAAGTAACCTAAAATTTTGTGATGGATAAGAAGAGTAATATTGAAATTGTTTACATGTATTATACCATAATACAATGTGAATATGGTGAATAAATTTACTATTTAACCTTAATATATAATTTCAATTATTATGAACGTATACGAAATATATGTCATAAGTTAATAGTTTTTTAACTTAGTTTCTTAGTGATGAAGTAACCTAAACTTTGGTTATGGATAAGAAGAATAATATTGAAATTGTTTACATGTATTATACCATATTACAATGTGAATATGGTGAATAAATATACTATCTAACCTCTTTATGTAGTTTTAGTTATTACGAATGTATATAAAATATATGTCATTAACTAATAGTCTTTTAACTTAGTTTCTTAGTGATGAAGTAACCTAAAATTTGGTGATGGACAAGAAGAATAATATTGAAATTGTTTACATCTATTATACCATAATACAATGTGAATATGGTGAATAAATTTACTATCTAACCTCATTATATAGTTTTAATTATTACGAACGTATATGAAATATATGTCATTTACTATAGTCTTTTAACTTAGTTTGTTAGTGATGAAGTAACCTAAAATTTGGTAATGGATAAGAATAATAATATTGAAATTGTTTACGTATATTATACCGTAATACAATGTGAATATGGTGAATAAATATACTATCTAACCTCATTATGTAGTTTTAGTTATTACGAATGTATATAAAATATATGTCATTAACTAATAGTCTTTTAACTTAGTTTCTTAGTGATGAAGTAACCTAAAATTTGGTGATGGATAAGAAGAATAATATCCAAATTTTTTACATCTATTATAACATAATACAATGTGAATATGGTGAATAAATTTACTATCTAACCTCGTTATATAGTTTTAACTATTACGAGCGTATATGAAATATATGTCATTGATTAATAGTCTTTTAACTTAGTTTCTTAGTGATGAAGTAACCTAAAATTTGGTGATGGATAAGAAGAATAATATTGAAATTATTTCGATGTATTATACCATAATACAATGTGAATATGGGGAATAAATTTACTATCTAGCCTCATTATATAGTTTTAACTATTACGAGCGTATATGAAATTTATGTCATTGATTAATAGTCTTTTAACTTAGTTTCTTAGTGATGCTAAAATTTGGTGATGGATAACAAGAATAATATTGAAATTGTTTACATCTATTATACCATAATACAATGTGAATATGGTGAATAATTATACTATCTAGTCTCATTGTATAGTTTTAATTATTACAAACGTATATGAAATATATATCATTAATTAATAGTCTTTTAACTTAGTTTCTTAGTGATGAAGTAACCTAAAATTTTGTGATGGATAAGAAGAGTAATATTGAAATTGTTTACATGTATTATACCATAATACCATGTGAATATGGTGAATAAATTTACTATTTAACCTCAATATATAATTTCAATTATTATGAACGTATACGAAATATATGTCATAAGTTAATAGTTTTTTAACTTAGTTTCTTAGTGATGAAGTAACCTAAACTTTGGTTATGGATTAGAAGAATAATATTGAAATTGTTTACATGTATTATACCATAATACAATGTGAATATGGTGAATAAATATACTATCTAACCTCATTATGTAGTTTTAGTTATTACGAATGTATATAAAATATATGTCATTAACTAATAGTCTTTTAACTTAGTTTCTTAGTGATGAAGTAACCTAAAATTTGGTGATGGACAAGAAGAATAATATTGAAATTGTTTACATCTATTATACCATAATACAATGTGAATATGGTGAATAAATTTACTATCTAACCTCATTATATAGTTTTAATTATTACGAACGTATATGAAATATATGTCATTTACTATAGTCTTTTAACTTAGTTTCTTAGTGATGAAGTAACCTAAAATTTGGTAATGGATAAGAATAATAATATTGAAATTGTTTACGTATATTATACCGTAATACAATGTGAATATGGTGAATAAATATACTATCTAGTCTCATTATATAGTTTTAATTATTACAAACGTATATGAAATATATATCATTAATTAATAGTCTTTTAACTTAATTTCTTAGTGATGAAGTAACCTAAAATTTTGTGATGGATAAGAAGAGTAATATTGAAATTGTTTACATGTATTATACCATAATACAATGTGAATATGGTGAATAAATTTACTATTTAACCTCAATATATAATTTCAATTATTATGAACGTATACGAAATATATGTCATAAGTTAATAGTTTTTTAACTTAGTTTCTTAGTGATGAAGTAACCTAAACTTTGGTTATGGATAAGAAGAATAATATTGAAATTGTTTACATGTATTATACCATATTACAATGTGAATATGGTGAATAAATATACTATCTAACCTCATTATGTAGTTTTAGTTATTACGAATGTATATAAAATATATGTCATTAACTAATAGTCTTTTAACTTAGTTTCTTAGTGATGAAGTAACCTAAAATTTGGTGATGGACAAGAAGAATAATATTGAAATTGTTTACATCTATTATACCATAATACAATGTGAATATGGTGAATAAATTTACTATCTAACCTCATTATATAGTTTTAATTATTACGAACGTATATGAAATATATGTCATTTACTATAGTCTTTTAACTTAGTTTATTAGTGATGAAGTAACCTAAAATTTGGTAATGGATAAGAATAATAATATTGAAATTGTTTACGTATATTATACCTTAATACAATGTGAATATGGTGAATAAATATACTATCTAGTCTCATTATATAGTTTTAATTATTACAAACGTATATGAAATATATATCATTAATTAATAGTCTTTTAACTTAGTTTCTTAGTGATGAAGTAACCTAAAATTTTGTGATGGATAAGAAGAATAATATTGAAATTGTTTACATGTATTATACCATAATACAATTTGAATATGGTGAATAAATTTACTATTTAACCTCAATATATAATTTTAATTATTATGAACGTATACGAAATATATGTCATAAGTTAATAGTTTTTTAACTTAGTTTCTAAGTGATGAAGTAAACTAAACTTTGGTAATGGATAAGAAGAATAATATCGAAATTGTTTACATGTATTATACTATAATACAATGTGAATATGGTGAATAAATTTACTATCTAACCTCATTATGTAGTTTTAGTTATTACGAATGTATATAAAATATATGTCATTAACTAATAGTCTTTTAACTTAGTTTCTTAGTGATGAAGTAACCTAAAATTTGGTGATGGATAAGAGAAATAATATCCAAATTTTTTACATCTATTATAACATAATACAATGTGAATATGGTGAATAAATTTACTATCTAACCTCATTATATAGTTTTAACTATTACGAGCGTATATGAAATATATGTCATTGATTAATAGTCTTTTAACTTAGTTTCTTAGTGATGAAGTAACCTAAAATTTGGTGATGGATAAGAAGAATAATATTGAAATTATTTAGATGTATTATACCATAATACAATGTGAATATGGGGAATAAATTTACTATCTAGCCTCATTATATAGTTTTAACTATTACGAGCGTATATGAAATATATGTCATTGATTAATAGTCTTTTAACTTAGTTTCTTAGTGATGCTAAAATTTGGTGATGGATAACAAGAATAATATTGAAATTGTTTACATCTATTATACCATAATACAATGTGAATATGGTGAATAATTATACTATCTAGCCTCATTATATAGTTTTAATTATTACGAACGTATATGAAATATATGTCATTAATTAATAGTCTTTTACCTTAGTTTCTTAGTGATTAAGTAACCTAAAATCTGGTGATGGATAAGAAGAATAATATTGAAATTTTTTACATCTATTATACCATAATATAATGTGAATATGGTGAATAAATTTACTAATTAACCTCATTATATAGTTTTAATTATTACGAACGTATATGAAATATATGTCATTTACTATAGTCTTTTAACTTAGTTTCTTAGTGATGAAGTAACCTAAAATTTGCTAATGGATAAGAGTAATAATATTGAAATTGTTTACGTATATTATACCGTAATACAATGTGAATATGGTGAATAAATATACTATCTAGTCTCATTATATAGTTTTAATTATTACAAACGTATATGAAATATATATCATTAATTAATAGTCTTTTAACTTAGTTTCTTAGTGATGAAGTAACCTAAAATTTTGTGATGGATAAGAAGAGTAATATTGAAAATGTTTACATGTATTATACCATAATACAATGTGAATATGGTGAATAAATTTACTATTTAACCTTAATATATAATTTCAATTATTATGAACGTATACGAAATATATGTCATAAGTTAATAGTTTTTTAACTTAGTTTCTTAGTGATGAAGTAACCTAAACTTTGGTTATGGATAAGAAGAATAATATTGAAATTGTTTACATGTATTATACCATATTACAATGTGAATATGGTGAATAAATATACTATCTAACCTCATTATGTAGTTTTAGTTATTACGAATGTATATAAAATATATGTCATTAACTAATAGTCTTTTAACTTAGTTTCTTAGTGATGAAGTAACCTAAAATTTGGTGATGGACAAGAAGAATAATATTGAAATTGTTTTCATCTATTATACCATAATACAATGTGAATATGGTGAATAAATTTACTATCTAACCTCATTATATAGTTTTAATTATTACGAACGTATATGAAATATATGTCATTTACTATAGTCTTTTAACTTAGTTTGTTAGTGATGAAGTAACCTAAAATTTGGTAATGGATAAGAATAATAATATTGAAATTGTTTACGTATATTATACCGTAATACAATGTGAATATGGTGAATAAATATACTATCTAACCTCATTATGTAGTTTTAGTTATTACGAATGTATATAAAATATATGTCATTAACTAATAGTCTTTTAACTTAGTTTCTTAGTGATGAAGTAACCTAAAATTTGGTGATGGATAAGAAGAATAATATCCAAATTTTTACATCTATTATAACATAATACAATGTGAATATGGTGAATAAATTTACTATCTAACCTCGTTATATAGTTTTAACTATTACGAGCGTATATGAAATATATGTCATTGATTAATAGTCTTTTAACTTAGTTTCTTAGTGATGAAGTAACCTAAAATTTGGTGATGGATAAGAAGAATAATATTGAAATTATTTCGATGTATTATACCATAATACAATGTGAATATGGGGAATAAATTTACTATCTAGCCTCATTATATAGTTTTAACTATTACGAGCGTATATGAAATTTATGTCATTGATTAATAGTCTTTTAACTTAGTTTCTTAGTGATGCTAAAATTTGGTGATGGATAACAAGAATAATATTGAAATTGTTTACATCTATTATACCATAATACAATGTGAATATGGTGAATAATTATACTATCTAGTCTCATTGTATAGTTTTAATTATTACAAACGTATATGAAATATATATCATTAATTAATAGTCTTTTAACTTAGTTTCTTAGTGATGAAGTAACCTAAAATTTTGTGATGGATAAGAAGAGTAATATTGAAATTGTTTACATGTATTATACCATAATACAATGTGAATATGGTGAATAAATTTACTATTTAACCTCAATATATAATTTCAATTATTATGAACGTATACGAAATATATGTCATAAGTTAATAGTTTTTTAACTTAGTTTCTTAGTGATGAAGTAACATAAACTTTGGTTATGGATAAGAAGAATAATATTGAAATTGTTTACATGTATTATATCATAATACAATGTGAATATGGTGAATAAATATACTATCTAACCTCATTATGTAGTTTTAGTTATTACGAATGTATATAAAATATATGTCATTAACTAATAGTCTTTTAACTTAGTTTCTTAGTGATGAAGTAACCTAAAATTTGGTGATGGACAAGAAGAATAATATTGAAATTTTTTACATCTATTATACCATAATACAATGTGAATATGGTGCATAAATTTACTATCTAACCTCATTATATAGTTTTAATTATTACGAACGTATATGAAATATAAGTCATAAATTAATAGTCTTTTAACTTAGTTTCTTAGTGATGAAGTAACCTAAAATTTGGTGATGGATAAGAAAAATAATATTGAAATTGTTTAAATGTATTATACCATAATACAATGTGAATATGGTGAATAAATTTACTATCTAACCTCATTATATAGTTTTAACTATGACGAACGTATATGAAATATATGTCATTGATTAATAGTCTTTTAACTTAGTTTCTTAGTGATGCTAAAATTTGGTGATAGATAACAAGAATAATATTGAAATTGTTTACATCTATTATACCATAATACAATGTGAATATGGTGAATAAATATACAATCTATCCTTATTATATAGTTTTAATTATTACGAACGTATATGAAATATATGTCATTAATTAATAGTCTTTTAACTTAGTTTCTTAGTGATGAAGTAACCTAAAATTTGGTGATGGATAAGAAGAATAATATTGAAATTATTTAGATGTATTATACCATAATACAATGTGAATATGGGGAATAAATTTACTATCTAGCCTCATTATATAGTTTTAACTATTACGAGCGTATATGAAATATATGTCATTGATTAATAGTCTTTTAATTTAGTTTCTTAGTGATGCTAAAATATGGTGATGGATAACAAGAATAATATTGAAATTGTTTACATCTATTATACCATAATACAATGTGAATATGGTGAATAATTATACTATCTAGCCTCATTATATAGTTTTAATTATTACGAACGTATATGAAATATATGTCATTAATTAATAGTCCTTTACCTTAGTTTCTTAGTGATTAAGTAACCTAAAATCTGGTGATGGATAAGAAGAATAATATTGAAATTTTTTACATCTATTATACCATAATATAATGTTAATATGGTGAATAAATTTACTATCTAACCTCATTATATAGTTTTAATTATTACGAACGTATATGAAATATATGTCATTTACTATAGTCTTTTAACTTAGTTTCTTAGTGATGAAGTAACCTAAAATTTGGTAATGGATAAGAATAATAATATTGAAATTTTTTACGTATATTATACCGTAATACAATGTGAATATGGTGAATAAATATACTATCTAGTTTCATTATATAGTTTTAATTATTACAAACGTATATGAAATATATATCATTAATTAATAGTCTTTTAACTTAGTTTCTTAGTGATGAAGTAACCTAAAATTTTGTGATGGATAAGAAGAGTAATATTGAATTTGTTTACATGTATTATACCATAATACAATGTGAATATGGTGAATAAATTTACTATTTAACCTCAATATATAATTTCAATTATTATGAACGTATACGAAATATATGTCATAAGTTAATAGTTTTTTAACTTAGTTTCTTAGTGATGAAGTAACCTAAACTTTGGTTATGGATAAGAAGAAGAATATTGAAATTGTTTACATGTATTATACCATAATACAATGTGAATATGGTGAATAAATATACTATCTAACCTCATTATGTAGTTTTAGTTATTACGAATGTATATAAAATATATGTCATTAACTAATAGTCTTTTAACTTAGTTTCTTAGTGATGAAGTAACCTAAAATTTGGTGATGGACAAGAAGAATAATATTGAAATTGTTTACATCTATTATACCATAATACAATGTGAATATGGTGAATAAATTTACTATCTAACCTCATTATATAGTTTTAATTATTATGAACGTATATGAAATATAAGTCATAAATTAATAGTCTTTTAACTTAGTTTCTTAGTGATGAAGTAACCTAAAATTTGGTGATGGATAAGAAGAATAATATTGAAATTGTTTAAATGTATTATACCATAATAGAATGTGAATATGGTGAATAAATTTACTATCTAACCTCATTATATAGTTTTAACTATTACGAGGGTATATGAAATATATGTCATTGATTAATAGTCTTTTACTTAGTTTCTTAGTGATGCTAAAATTTGGTGATAGATAACAAGAATAATATTGAAATTGTTTACATCTATTATACCATAATACAATGTGAATATAGTGAATAAATATACAATCTATCCTCATTATATAGTTTTAATTATTACGAACGTATATGAAATATATGTCATTAATTAATAGTCTTTTAACATAGTTTCTTAGTGATGAAGTAACCTAAAATTTTGGTGATGGATAAGAAGAATAATATTGAAATTGTTTACATCTATTATACCATAATATAATGTGAATATGGTGAATAAATTTACTATCTAACCTCATTATATAGTTTTAATTATTACGAACGTATATGAAATATATGTCATTTACTATAGTCTTTTAACTTAGTTTCTTAGTGATGAAGTAACCTAAAATTTGGTAATGGATAAGAATAATAATATTGAAATTGTTTACGTCTATTATACCGTAATACAATGTGAATATGGTGAATAAATATACTATCTAGCCTCTTTATATAGTTTTAATTATTACAAACGTATATGAAATATATATCATTAATTAATAGTCTTTTAACTTAGTTTCTTAGTGAGGAAGTAACCTAAAATTTGGTGATGGATAAGAAGAATAATATTGAAATTGTTTACATGTATTATATCATAATACAATGTGAATATGGTGAATAAATTTACTATTTAACCTCAATATATAATTTCAATTATTATGAACGTATACGAAATATATGTCATAAGTTAATAGTTTTTTAACTTAGTTTCTTAGTGATGCTAAAATTTGGTGATAGATAACAAGAATAATATTGAAATTGTTTACATCTATTATACCATAATACAATGTGAATATGTTGAATAAATATACTATCTATCCTCATTATATAGTTTTAATTATTACGAATGTATATAAAATATATGTCACTAACTTATAGTCTTTTAACTTAGTTTCTTAGTGATGAAGTAACCTAAAATTTGGTGATGGACAAGAAGAATAATATTGAAATTGTTTACATCTATTATACCATAATACAATGTGAATATGGTGAATAAATTTACTATATAACCTCATTATATAGTTTTAATTATTATGAACGTATATGAAATATAAGTCATAAATTAATAGTCTTTTAAATTAGTTTCTTAGTGATGAAGTAACCTAAAATTTGGTAATGGATAAGAATAATAATATTGAAATTGTTTACGTCTATTATACCGTAATACAATGTGAATATGGTGAATAAATATACTATCTATCCTCATTATATATTTTTAATTATTACAAACGTATATGAAATATATATCATTAATTAATAGTCTTTTAACTTAGTTTCTTAGTGATGAAGTAACCTAAAATTTGGTGATGGATAAGAAGAGTAATATTGAAATTGTTTACATGTATTATACCATAATACAATGAGAATATGGTGAATAAATTTACTATTTAACCTCAATATATAATTTCTATTATTATGAACGTATACGAAATATATGTCATAAGTTAATAGTTTTTTAACTTAGTTTCTTAGTGATGAAGTAACCTAAACTTTGGTTATGGATAAGAAGAATAATATTGAAATTGTTTACATGTATTATACCATAATACAATGTGAATATGGTGAATAAATTTACTATCTAACCTCATTATGTAGCTTTAGTTATTACGAATGTATATAAAATATATGTCATTAACTAATAGTCTTTTAACTTAGTTTCTTAGTGATGAAGTAACCTAAAATTTGGTGATGGACAAGAAGAATAATATCGAAATTGTTTACATCTATTATACCATAATACAATGTGAATATGGTGAATAAATTTACTATCTAACCTCATTATATAGTTTTAATTATTATGAACGTATATGAAATATAAGTCATAAATTAATAGTCTTTTAACTTAGTTTCTTAGTGATGAAGTAACCTAAAATTTTGTGATGGATAAGAAGAATAATATTGAAATTGTTTAAATGTATTACACCATAATACAATGTGAATATGGTGAATAAATTTACTATCTAACCTCATTATATAGTTTTAACTATTACGAGCGTATATGGAATATATGTCATTGATTAATAGTCTTTTAACTTAGTTTCTTAGTGATGCTAAAATTTGGTGATAGATAAAAAGAATAATATTGAAATTGTTTACATCTATTATACCATAATACAATGTGAATAAGTTGAATAAATATACTATCTATCCTCATTATATATTTTTAATTATTACAAACGTATATGAAATATATATCATTAATTAATAGTCTTTTAACTTAGTTTCTTAGTGATGAAGTAACCAAAAATTTGGTGATGGATAAGAAGAGTAATATTGAAATTGTTTACATGTATTATACCATAATACAATGAGAATATGGTGAATAAATTTACTATTTAACCTCAATATATAATTTCTATTATTATGAACGTATACGAAATATATGTCATAAGTTAATAGTTTTTTAACTT